>JASCZI010181430.1:1780-13128 GCA_036250425.1 Stylosanthes scabra
TCCTAAAGACATGATTACTCTTCATGACTTCTTGGTTACGAAAATCTGTTAATATGATGATCTACGCCGCTCACGTGAATAACGTATAAATAAAGTATCAATAAAGTATAATTCTGTACGACGAAGCACACCGTTAAGTACGTCCGCGTCAACATGTAAACCAACCAGATAATGATAACCTTTTTTGACCTTTAAGCTGTCTAGTTAAAGTTGTTAGATAAGACAAAATCAACCAAAAAATCTAACACATGTGTATTATGAACTCAAAAGTCTAAGTACTCACGTGAGAAGCAAACTTTGCAATGGCATCACTAAATTAAGAATGCTAACTTTTAATACTCAAACATTGCACTACAAAATTTGAATAACAGAAATGACCTCATTGACTAATCATGTGTAAAAAAAAAATTTCGAATCTTCATTAATTAAGTAATTACTTTATTAGATTATCGTTATTTTTTAAGCAAATTATGCATAGATTGCTGAAAAAATTTTTGCCGCATTTATTGGATAATCATTCCACATTGACATATATATTTATCGTCCACTATAGTCATGCTTTATTTGTTATATTATAATACAATAATAAAATAATTTAATAATGAAACTAATATACGCAACTAATTATACTAATGTACTAATATTTTTTTTTGGTGTCTCACTAATATACTAATACTAATACTAATATATGATAATATACTAATAATTTATAAATAGTAATACTACTAATATTAACGGCGTAGATAATTGATGTTGATCTGCTTCATGCCTTCATCGTATGTATATCGCACCAGTGCTCCCTATATTCTTCTATAAACCATGCACGGCAAATACACAGAAACATAAGAAATTATTATTTTATATTTATATTATATTATAGATATAAAATACATATTGGATCCAACATAACACAATTATAGAGCCGCATTTCGCATCATAGACACCTTACTAGCAACTTTATCTAAGAAACTAATAAATATAAGATGATAAAAACCCATGTAGACACCATACTCATAGTAAACCTAATAGTCCCACTAACAATATCACTTATTGGGATAAAACACCTAACACGGGATAACTTATTTAGCTTACTGCATTAACCTAAAATTAACTTAAAAGCTCACCCTCAAACTAACACAACTGCTATGTACATAACTGTCTCATCATCTTCAGGAACAAACATCCTAATGACACTACCATGACGAAGCCCATGGTGCCCTACAAACTCCTTCCAGCCTCTTGTTAAAAATGCCTCATATGATCTTCGAGCACGCCAACGAATCTTCATCACCATGTTAGGCGCATTAGCAGAAATAACGTTAACACAGTCAAACTTGGATGGGAATGCCCGTGATGCAAATTTTGACGGAATAATCTAGTATAAAAACCAAAACAAACAACTATTATAAGCATAAACATATGTAAGATTAACTAAGATAATATTGCTATATAGTAAAAAAAGTCTGAATCACAACTACAACAGCAAGTCACGGTATTGCATATCATTACTCACAACTTACCAGAGAGTATGCAGACACCTGATAATAGGTAACAACCCTCTGGATATAATGGAAAAAACGAATACATTTTGGAGGGCATTCCGCATTAAAATCATCTAGACCAGGATTTCCCTTTCCTGAAGCATCGTTGTTATGAGACCCGAGAGTGTTAAGAACTTCATAATACATTTCATGCAATCCCTTTTTATCAGCACACACCGTCTTCCCCAGAAAGTCAACGATAAGCTTGTCATGGTCAAATGCAAACTTGCACTCCCCTAGAGCAAGAACTTCCTTGATTGAATCACAATCACTCTTTGATCCTATGACATCAGTGTTCAAAATGGATCCACACTCACGGCATACATTTGTTGCTCCACCTTTAGTGCCGTGGAATTTATCGTCACCATTCGGAAGCGATAACGACTGAATCCAATCTGCAGATACATCTACCCAGGATTTTTCCGAATCAATCAAAGGATCATCCGCCATGACAAAATCACCATCGTCATCATGATCACACAGATTAAGCAACGGGGCTGCTACACCAGTCAAATTAATATGATGGCCAGCCCGAGTCGCCGGAAAACATGGCCCCTTCACCATCATGTTATGGTCCTTCACATCAGTGATAAGGAACTGGTCACCTCCAAGGAAACATAAACTAAGCCAACCGCCATGTAGAAGACTGTACAGCTTCGAGATATCTCTGTACCCACTGACTATAATAGCCGTTCGATATCCTTTCTCAATCTCCAGCCAGATAACGTTGCCAGCCATATCATAAAGACCAAGCTTATGAGGGAGGTAATCCTTGTAGCGCGTGTAGAAAATAGATGGCAACTCCCCAATGTCCTGAAACAATTCAGGTCCAAAATAGATCAAAGAGCAGAAG
Organism: Stylosanthes scabra; assembly: GCA_036250425.1. NCBI lineage: Eukaryota > Viridiplantae > Streptophyta > Magnoliopsida > Fabales > Fabaceae > Stylosanthes > Stylosanthes scabra. Next base: position 4,175 of record JASCZI010181430.1, read on the forward strand.
TATACAGTCAAAAAATAATAAGAACAAAGCAATGCATTAAAACCTAAGAATAAAGACATAAAATATATACAAAATGCATATAAAATATATATAAAATATGTATATATGTATTCCATAACGAACCAGATCAGAGTTAATCTCCAAGTAAAAGCTGCGGCCTTGTTGATCAACAACGACGGGCTCCATCAAAGCCGTGAAATGTAACCAAACCTTTCAAGATCTCGCTATGCTTATGCAAGGGAGAAAAATTAGGGATTTTGAAGCGTTAGGAAATAGGGCAAGATCAACAATGCAACTTTACACATACATATATACATATACATGAGAAAAGTATATAATGAAGTGTGCAGGGAAAGCCAATTACACAGTAATATCCAGCATTCATAAATTTAATAAAAATTAATATTAATAAATGTTTTAACATAGAAATAAGAAAATAAAAAAAATACCGCTACATATTATCAGTAATATATCATTAATATTAAAATATTAACATATTACTTACTAAATATTATTATTATTATTATTATTATTATTAAGATATATATGTTTGTAAGTACAGCCAAAAAAAAATAGATACGTATATTTTAATTAATTGAAATAGAAAAAAAAATGGAATAACAAAAAAAAATAACTACAATAACATAAAAAAAAATGAAAAAAATTCTGCACATAACAAAGAAAAAAAAAAAACCCACGTTCTTATATTCTATACTTTCACATTAAATTTTAATACATGTTTAAGGGTTAATACAGCTACATCATACTTGATAAATGTACTTTATATATATTATTTATATATAATTTATATATAAAAATATAATATTAATATCAAAAATAAAATAATAATGACAAAAATAAATGTACTAATAATATTAATAATCAGTCTAAATAGGAATAGAAATATAATGATAATAATAATCATATTACCATAAACATCATCAATTTTTTATACTTTATTTAAACATGTATAAAAATTCTTTATTATTTAACCTTATATCTTTGAAGATTTATTACTGTTCTTTTTCTTTTTTATTTGAAAAAAACAAATACATCATAAGCCTTATGTGGGGACACCGTCAAAGTGTGAAGAGGGCGAGGCTTATTGGGGAGAGGACGCGTGTCCATAAACGCCAACTGGACCACCTTCAATTCATGGGATAATATAGATATTAGAATAAGAAACTTTTAAACAAGGCTCTTATATAGCCTATATCAATAGCTACGAATTAAAGCATACAAATGCACTATACGAGAAAGTATTAATAAGCTCCAATATGTGTTAGATCTAGAGGAGTAGTAATTCATAGAACAAGAAAAAAGAATCGTGGGAAACCAAAAAGAAAAAAAAATGCCAAACCTAAAGTTACATGCTTTTGCTAGCAACATTGGTTATGGGTAAAAGAAACTCATTTAATTAACACTTTAATATTTTGAATTAGATGTAATATCTTATCATTTTTATATTTTTTTATTTGATTTCTCCTTGAACTCTCTCTGATAATTAAATGCTCCACGATAACTCTACAATATGTTAAAGGTGATACACGTACATTAATTCTTTATAATATTTGTATCATTTAACATTATTCATAGAAAATAATTCAGAAAAAAATATTGAACGTGACTATATGAAATATTTTAGAGGCTAATCTATTAAAATTATAGTTGTCAAAACCGGATCGGATACCTGACCGTTCCGATACGAAACCGGCCGGTTTTCAAAACCGGATTTGGTTATTTTTTTAAACACCCCAAAGTCCAAAATGTTATGCACAAATTTCGAACCTACACCCTTCTAATAGGGAGACCAATGCCAACACCATTGGGCTACGTTGTACAATTTTCATCAACAATGTTAATTAATATTTATATTTTAAAACAAGAATATTTTGGTATTTCCAATTGATCATTGATGTGCTCAATTGTCCTTCCAAGTTATTTTTTATACTTTATTTAATTTTAATTTTATCTTATACTCATTACTCATTACTTTTTAAATTAACTATGTTTTTAATTATGAAAAATTATTTAAATAAACAGTAAATTTTGCTGAACATTTATAAATTAAAAAATATTTGTAATTAATTATAACATGTTTTTTCTATTTATAATTTATATAATATCTATTAAATATTTGAATAATATATCTAATAGTTACAAAAATTATATTTAAAACTGAAATTAAGATTTTATGTTCATTAAAAACGTGTATTTTAAATTTTAATGTTAAATTTTTCATAAATTATATTTTTTATTTATTTAATATCGGTTTAATGATTCAACCACTAATTCAATGGTTGAACCTTTAAACTATTAAATCAATAGCCTCACCGGTTTAATGACCGGCACGGTTTTTATAACTATGATTAAAATTAAACCCATTTATATATTTAGAAAGCATTATTGTTTTCTTTATTCCAAGTTTATTCTTGATAATGATATAAACTTGACGACTTGTCCCATCTTTGCTCTTCACAAAATTTCATCAATTGTCAACTGCTACTAAGTTTCAATTTCTTTAGCTTTATTTTCTTTTTTCCCTTTTCTTTTGTATATTTTAGCTTCATTTTCTACTCGGTGAAAAATTTGAAATTGCTTTTGGACATTTTTTTCTTTTGGCCTAAAAATTGCTTTTGAACTTGAATGTTACTTTCTATCCTCCTTTAGACAAGGTTTCTAGTTAAAAATGGGTTACAACAGAAACAATAGCTTTTGGCACAGTCATTGTGCAAAAAAAGAAGTCTTAAAAAAACTATTTCCTAGATTATATATGGTGACAGATAATAATAAAAATTGTACTATTCATGATTGATGTTCGTGAAATGGGTTAACATGAACTTGGAGTTTGAGTTGGAGGAGGTCCTTTGGGATTGGGAGGAGGATAAATTGAGAGAGTTGCTATCTATATTAGGCAGGGTAATCATAAATGAATGGGTATAGTTGATGGGGTAGTGTGGAAGGGTGATGGGAAAATTGGTGAATATTCCGTGAAATTCTTTGTTCAAGTAATCTAAAAGAACAAGAAACATAGAGGGAACCAAATATGTATAACCTCACAAAAACATTTTGGAGAAGTCTTGTTTTGCCAAGAATGAAGCTACTATTGTGGTTTGTAATGTTGGAAAAGCTAAACACCAAAGAGAAACTAACTAGATGTGGAGTGATACAACAATAGATGGAGATGTGTGTGCTTTGCAATTTAGGCGTGGAAACGGTACACCACCTCTTTTTTTTATGCAATATAGCGTGGGAGCTGTGGAATAAGATATTGATGACAAGAAATGTAGTGTGGGCGTGGTCAGGAGAATCCAGAATTCGCTTTAAATCATGATGGTAATAGCAACTCACACAAATATGAAGGACACTTGGATTACATTATTTTTTGCTGCTGTTTAGTGGTTGTGAAAAAATAGAAATAACAAAATTTTTAGGGATGAGATGATGGACCTTGATGATGATTTATATGTGATGGTGTTAATACTGCAAATCAATGGAAGCAAGAGAGAGACAGGACTCGGGAGAAAAAGAATGTTGATGTAAGCAAAATGATGAAAACAGGATGCAGAAACATGGTGCGGCAAAATTCTTGAAAGTTTTACATGATTAGACTATAATTCATTTGTTGGTTTTGTATCTGATTATTTTGTGTTAAGCTGCAAAACTCACTTTTCTTTGGCTGTTGTAGTGAGTTCTAATGATTAAAAAAAAGGAAGTTGGGCTCAAAGGACTCATATAGCAAGTTCATCATAATAGAATGACACCGGAATATGGTTATAAAAAAAATTACACTGTAACTTTAAGGCCGGACTTCTAAGTACCCTAAATCACTTACCACTTGTGTTAGAAGATGAAATTGGAGTGCGAACTTGGGGCGATTTGCATAATATTATATAGAGAAGAGTACTACATGAAATCAATATATTTTTATTAGTGGATGTAAAACCAAAAAAAAGAAAAACACTAATACAATACCAACGTCAGTCAAAATTGATAGCTAATATGAATAAAATAAATTGATAGTTAATATGAATAAAATTATTGGTTATTGAATATTTCTTTTATATAAAAAGTTATTAAAAAGATATTGTGGCAAAAATAAATTCAATTTTAAATTTATCTCTAGTATTCAATATATATTACAAACAATAATTATACACAATCAAGTTTTTTTATTAACCAAGCTTAACCAAGTCCTCAACCTACACGCGCCTCTCAACCCACACAATCCCTGATTTTTCATTCTTCCCTTTTTCACTCAAATGCGTTATTTCAAATTTCATTATAGCAAGCTTCTCTGTTTTCTGTCTCACTCCCTTCATCGTCATTCTCATTCCTCGTTATCGTCAACTCTTCATGCTTCTTCTGATAACGATGATGGCGCGGCAGCGGCGGCAGCAAGAACAGCAAGGAGGAGGACAATGAAGACGACGATACAATAGATAAGAAGAAGACAGCAACGACGATGATGATAATGGCAACGACAACAATAGGAAGAAGAAGACCAAAACCACGTAAATAAGAGGAGGAAGAGGAGTAGCAGCAGTAGCAGGAAGATGGAGTACATTTAAGAAAAAAAGAAAAGCAATTCCGTTTCTATTTTCATGTGAATTCCGTTTTTGTTTTCTTGTAAATTCCGTTTCTGTTTTCGTGACCCACAGTCACGCCTGGGCGTGGTCTTGGCGTGGGTTCATCACCAAATCCGTTTCTATTTTCATATAAATTTCGTTTCCGTTTTCATGTAAATTTCGTTTCTGTTTTCGTGACCCAAAGTCACGCCTAGGCGTAAACAAGACCACGCCCAGGCGTGGGTTCATCACCAAATCCATTTCTGTTTTCATATAAATTCCATTTCGGTTTTCATGTAAATTTCGTTTCTGTTTTCGATATAAAATATGTTTATGTTTTTCATTAAAAAACCGTTTCTATTTTCATTCAAAACCCGTTTCTGTTTTCGTGAAAATCCAATTCAGTTTTTGCATGAAAATCTGTTTCTATTTATCTTCAAATTTCGTTTCTATTTTTCATAAAAATCCAATTCATGAAGAAGAAGAACATCATCAACAACAACAACAACATGAACAACAACAACAGCAGCAGCAGCAACATCATAACAGTGGAGAAGGAGGAGGAGGAAGAAGAAGAGGAGAAAATGGAAAACAGAGGAGGAAGAAGGAGATTACGAAGATGGTGGCTGCAGCAACGGTGATGGCGGCGGCGACGACAACAGCGGCGGCGGTGGCAACAGCAATGGCGACGTAAAAGCACGAAAATGAAGGAGGAAGAGAAGTTCGTTGTTGCAGAAAATTTGGGGGAAGAGTGCGCGTGTTTTGGAAGAGCGCGTGTTTTCACGTAAATGAGTGAGAGTGGATAAAAAATAGTTGGTTGAGCATGGTTAGTTGAATTGCTTGGATGTATAGCTTTATTGTATTACAAATTATATTTAGTAAAATGGTATCTTACTAAAATCACGGTATATTATACTTATCATTAAATATATAAAAAAATAAGGGTTAGGCTAGGTGTATACCAAAATCAGCCACTAAAATTAGCCACGAGTATATAATATACATTGAAATACAAAATACGCATAAAAAATGAGTTTAACTACACATGTATTTTGTATTTCAATGTGTATTATATATGGTAACTGATTTTAGTGGCTGATTTTGGTGTGCCAATAGAATTCTTGAAAAGATAATAGGATAATTCTAAAGATTTTTACAAACTTCATGTGAGAAATGTCTTAAATTCACTTAAAATTTTATGAATGGTAATGTGTTAATTACTACTTAATTTTCTAATAATTCAATAAGGATAATGCTTAGTTGCTTATTTATTATAATTTATTATTCTTAGAGAAATACATATATTAAACTATTTTATGTATGAGTTACATTGAACTCAGTATAGTTCCATATAGCTATGCATGCATGTATACTCCACTGGTTAATTTTCTGATAGTTCAACAAGTTTTTTTGGTAACTAGATAGTTCAACAAATATAGTACTCAGTTGCTTATTTAATTTATTATTGTCTACTACTCTTGGAAATTAAAGGCACAAGAGTTTCACTATAAAAAATACTACTAACTAGAATTATGTGGAACTACTCTTTAAGTACGATTTAGCTATGCATCCATCTGCTCCCCTAGGGAAGAAACCACCAGGTACATGTTCATCAATCATCACCTCCACCATATACTATCCTTAATATTTCTTCAGGTGTCCTCTCACCAACTAGCACATTGTCAAAAATTATAGCCACAAGGTTGTCATCTCTAGGACCTTCATTTCCAAGCTTGTTCTAAGGCTTGAAATGTGATCCATAAAAGTTACTACAGTCACTCCATATGGATGCACATGAAGAGATCCACAATCATATAAATTTGCTTGAATAACTGTATGTTGACACGCTTCCATTCCAAGAAGGCCTGCAACAAGCTATATATATATATATGTTGACACATCTCTGGTGGCGCACTTTTCGTGAGTTATGGTGGCCAGTGAGTAAGCAACTAATGAAAAGATGACATGTGGCGAGGTAGGGGGTAGTGTCTATTTCAGAGATGCTGAATACCGTAATGAGGAGAGCGCCTAATTAGTTGATGTGATAGAAGGGGATCAGCCATGTGGGCCCAAAGGAATGTGGATCAAATTTTGGGCCGGACACAGTGAAGCCATTCAAATTAATATCCATCGCACCTGAATAAATTAAACAAATAAAAGAATTAAAAAATGATTTTTGCTTATTATAAAAAAATCAATTTTTCTATGTAATTTTATATGAGAAATTTCAAATGAAAAATTATCTTTATGGTGACTAAATAAAAAACTATTTATAGCAATATTTTTATAATTTTATGTAATACTTTACGTTCAAATAAACATAAAAATTTGAGATATTTTTAGTTTTAAATATGAAATAACCTATCATATGTTAAGAAATAAATATTTCTTAATTATTTTTTATTTTATTTTTTGCAACGAAAACTGACATGTTAATATTAATTTACTAATTTTAATGTAATAAAAAATTCTAGTTCTTATTAATTAATTTGGATAGATAAAAAATATTTATAATTATTTATGTATTAATCTTTCTCTTTTGATTTAAATATGTTTTGTAGAAAAATAAATATTATTCTTTATTTAGGTTCTAATGTGTTCTATACTCATTAAATTCTAATGTTCATCAATATCCTGTATTTATTGTATTGTTTGATTCTCATTTAATGAAAATAAATGATTTATGAATAACAATGTGTTCATCCAATATGCGCAAAATAGTTCATACTTCATCCAATGTTTATAAAATGTAATTTTATTTTTCTTAAATAAAATTATTTTTATTTTAAGATACATCTAAATGATTTAAATTTGATAAAAGATATCTTTCTTTATAAAAAAAAAGTATTTAAAAAAAATCCAAACAAACACTTAAGTATTTACAATTACTTTGAATATGTTTTGGTGTCATTATTTGATTGAAAAAAATTATATTTTTTACAAAATTTTTAATAGTAAAAATAAAAATATTAGTAAAATAAAAAAATATTTTTTCTCAGAAAATACAATTTACATTTTTTAAAAGATTTTTTACTCAAAAAATATTTTAACATAATAAATAAATAAATAAATATTTTTATATTGTCATATTAAAATATAATTGAAAAATAAAAAAATATTATTATATAAGATATTTAAACATAAACTTATTTAAAAAAATCTATTGAAAAATGGCTTTAAAACAAAATACTTTCTAACAAACTCGTGGAAACAAACCTTTTGTGTTGTATTTAGATTTTAATTGATTTTCTTTTTTTGTCAGAGTAGTTTTCTCTTAAAAAAGCACGGAGTGTGTTTCTTGGGTCAGCACATCCGTATGGCTCCGTTTGGTTAGTGTGTGTGTCTACCAAAGACATGGACACGGAGGAATGTGTTCATTGTTTGGTTTGTAAGACATGAAAAATGGGAAGACACGCTTACCCACAAACGTACACAATAGACATGTTTTTTGTGTGGCAGCAATTTGATGAGACACTGATTTTTGTTGATGGACACGGGCATGAGATTATTTTTATAGACAATTTTAACCTCATCATTTTTATAAAATTCTTGAGTTACCCTTCTTCTTTTCTACAAACCCTAAGTTTGGAAGGGTTTCTTGTACGCCGCAATTGTTCCTGGTGCAAGCTCATTGTGCGACTGGTTCTCTCTTCCCCCTTTCATTTTTTCCTTACTCTTTGGCTACCTTTCAAGGTTTGAAATCTTATTATTTTTTTAACTACTGTTCTAGTCGAGATACCTATCATGAATGTATATTGTGTTTTAAAAAAAGTTACAAACTGAATTATCTCATTTTTATGACCATAAAATTATCATCTTATCATATATTTGGATACTTTCAGTATGTACTCTTGCTCTATAATACATTTGTTAATTTATATATGTATTTTTTTAAAATACAAACTGATTTAGTTTACTGAGTACCTTATTTTGTAAAAAATTATTTGAAATTTGAGAATGTTAATATGTGATTATTAGAGAGATGTATTATTCTAGTCCTTAGTCTAATTGGCTATGTATTGAGAAAGAAAAAAAATTAGCCTTACGAGATTTTTAGTATTGCGCTACTGTGATTGTCATTTATTTGTCCTTAAAAAATTATTATTTCTTTTATTGTTTCTTAGGAAGTGATGATGTGTGTTGGATATTATTGGATCATGAGAATGCAATTTGACACTTTGATGTTGCTTTTTTTAGTTTCTTTATACATGTATATTAAGAATAAGAATCGGGGTCACTCTTCAATGGGACGAAGAATGAACACATTACCATTAAGACAGCATGCATTAGATAACATCATTGGATCTGGTGGTGATAGAAATTGCATTTGGGAGTTAAGGATGAGTTTGAATGCATTTTCAAATTTGTGTGAATTGTTACAAGTTC
>JASCZI010181430.1:13138-31242 GCA_036250425.1 Stylosanthes scabra
GGCAAGTAGCTACTTTCTTAATCATATTAGCACACCATACCAAAAATCGCAGCATACAAGTTAGGTTTTATAGGTCTGGTGAGACTATTAGTAGGTATTTTCATAAGGTTTTATGTTCAGTGTTGCGTGTCCAAAGTCTCTTATTCGCAAAGGCAGATCCTGTGACAGATGATTGCATAGATAGTAGATGGAAATGGTTTAAGGTGAGGTCGTTCTTTTGGTTCACATTTCTATTATTAGTCAACTTCATCCCATCTATAATAATTATTTTTTACATTTGATAAGGTTGCCTAGGAGCATTAGATGGCACTCACATAGATGTCACAGTCTCCAAGAATGATAGATCTAAATATCGGACAAGAAAGTCTAAAATATCCACCAATGTCCTAGGAGTTTGCAATCGAAACATGAACTTCGTTTATGTCCTTAGCGATTGGGAAGGATCAGCATCTGATTCAAGGGTGTTTAGAGATGCAATTACTCGACGTAATGGTTTGAAAATACCTGTCGGTATGTCTAAGTTAAGATTGTTATAAGATTGTAAGGTATTTATTAAGTAAACATAATATGTTTCTTATTTTTTTCATCCTTCCATTTTAGGGTCTTATTACTTAGTTAATGTTGGCTATACCAATGGTAGAGGATTTTTATCACCTTATAGGAATGTTCACTATCATGTGAATGAGTGATCTCAAAATCAGTGTGCACCACAAAACTACCTAGAATTATTTAATAAGAGGCACTATTCGGCTAGGAACGTGATTGAACGGTGCTTTGGCTTGCTTAAGAAGAGATGGGCAATTTTACGAAGTCCTTCATTCTATCAAATTAGGATTCAAAGCCACATCATAATTGCTTGTTGTCTTTTACAAAATTTCATTCGAATGAACATGGAAGTTGATCCGGAAGAAAATGCAACTCTTTTACCCGAACATATACCGGAAGGAGATGATACTATAGTGAATGAAGTCGACACAATCAATGTTGTGGAAAGTAGCAACGAGTGGACCCAATTTCGTGAGAACCTAGCAACCGAAATGTGGGAAGTTTGGAGAGGAGAACGTGAAATGTAGAGCTTCTTTATATGCTTTTGTTATGTATGCAATTGTGCTGTAAAAGAAATCTGCTTGACTTATTTGATCTTTTTGTTCATAACTTAGGCTTTCCCTCAATACCCCCACTTGGATCCAGAACCTTTTACGGCTATTGTATTTCGTCGTAGCCCTCTTGCTTCACAACGTAGTCAACAAGTCCATACATGCCACATGGCAAAACCTTATTTGGCGGTCAATATGGGCCACCAAACCCATACACTCAATCATGTCATGGGAGACCGCACCATATATATTATATATATCATGTCTTGAAATTAGTATGCAATATCATATACATACAAGTAAAATTATTTTCATAGAATTTACCTTCTTAAAATTCAGGATTGACTCCAACATATTCATTAAGGCCAACAAAATGGAATAACATTAGAAGCAAGTAAAAATTAATGGCACCGGCATATGGATCAAAAGGAGGTTTGTAGAGATTTTCCAAAGGCACTATCCATGACATCAGCAAATACTTCCTTCTTATATTCAATAATGCTGAGAGCATCTTCAATGGGATATATTTTAGGTATCAATTTTTATTGAAATCATAAATGAATTGAATTGATATTGAATTATGCATTGGAAGGAACAAAGAAAGTGATACCAGTATCACTAAGTTGATACCGTATCACTTTAAAGGAATGTCAATTAGGATATGCCATGTGTAGAATTCATTAAATACAAGTTAATTAAATAGTATTATGTGGGACCCAAATTGATTTTAATTCAAAACCAAGCATTGAAGCAATAAATCTCATATTCATCTCAAATCATATATGGTCCCACAAATACTTACGTGGCATCTTGTGGGACCCAAAATAATTTTGAAACTAATACTAGCATCGGAGATGCTCTTAAAAAACTTTCTATTGTTCTTTTGATGGCCCTACAATGATAAGGTGGTAACTCCCATGCATATTGCAAGTGTGCATAAAATATAGAGAAAGAAGAAATTGAATGTGATATCTGTGGGTCCCATTATTTATTTTTTATAAAAAAAAATAATTTAATTATATTTATACATGTACATCTTCAATATGTATTAGAGTCTTCGCCCAATGATAATACATAAACTTTCGAGTAAAGCTTAATTTATTTTCTTGGTGAAATTATTGTAATAAAAATTGGAGAGTACCTCAAATGTCCAACTTCTTGATAAGCAAACTGCAAGATGATATGTATGTCTAGTGACTTCATCAAGAACAGCCTTGTTACCTCCAATGGGAGGAAGTCCTCCTTGGGCCAATTCAAGATCAACATCATCTATTCCACGACCAGTAGCACCGTGCAAAAAGAGTTCAGCCTCCAAATATTCTAAGTTTAAGGAAAACTCTAGAAGCTCAACATCTGATTTTGGTGATAAATTGATAGTAGAGTTACAAAGTAAGATCTTGCAACAAGGATTGGAAGCATTAAGAAAGACAACATAACCTGAGCAGACACCATGGCAATGAAGGTGTGAATTGAAAGTGTGAAATAGTACTTGTTTTGTGATTTCTTCCTTATCACATATATAACTATTTAAACGTACAATAACTTGTGGGATCAAACAAATTATAGGAGGAAATGTCATGTAGCAAGCATTTGTAATAATCGAGTAGACAAATGTATTCATATAATCATATATATGTTGAGTAAGCTGAAGAATTGTATTTAATGCATTTAAATGGGTTGTATATTGTGATGATTGAGTATAAATAAATAGGTTATCGATTAAAGGATCCATCTGCCACTGTAAGCTAGGTACTCATAAATTTTTCATGGTTGCAAAGACTGTATATTGGAATGGTTGAGTATCATTAAATATATTATCATGTCCACTGTGAATTCATAAATTTTGCATGGCTGCAGGTTACTATGTTTAGGCTATGCAACTTAAGTATTCACTCAAATTTAATTCTTTCAGCAAATTCTTTCACCCTAATGTTTTTCAAAAAAACAAAATTCTAATGCACAGTACATATATTGAAAATAATGCAACAAAATTGTTTACAAAAGAAAAAATAATTTTATAAGTAGCATTTGTCAAGGGTTATTCTATTTAGAGACGATGCTTAAAAGTTAAAGCATCTCAAATAGCAATGTTGTAATAGATAATGAAAATAATTAGAGAAAAAAGGGCATTCATGATAGAAACAATGCAAATCTGACAATTAAGTTATCTGTTTGTCTATCAAACAAGGAGGAAGTGACAATAAAAGAGTGTGACATGCATTGGTTATACAGAGGAATTAAGAGGGCGTAGATTCAAGAGAAGCAAGGAAGATTTTGAGCTAGAAGCCATTATTATTGCATCTCCAAATAAAGAAAAGGACTTGGAATATGATGATGAAAGGGAAGAATTAATTCCTCCATCAAAGAATTCTAAGTGTATCAACATCTTGAAAGCTTCCTCAATCCTTGAAGTTGAACCAATAGAAAACATGAGATAATTTTTTATTAATTAATTGGTTATTATAATTGAGTTCTTTTAATTTAAGCAGGCTCTAGCCAGATTTAGTAATAAATTTGAGTAAATACTTAAGTTGCAGAGCGTTTACCTAGTAACACTACAAGAAATACTGCTATTACTGTCGGATTTAGCGTCGGAATATATCTGACGGTCATAGCGTCGGAATTTGCATTGGAATGGGCGATGATAATGAATGAATTTGTTTAGCCTTGGACATTAGCATCGAACATCAAAAGTCGACGCTAAATCGACGCTAACTTTTACGCGGAAAACAAAAACTTGGCGGTCAAATTTATCGTCGACCATAACGTCGAATTGTTTATAATGGCATTACCGTCGGATAACGAGGAAACATTAAAATCATTAATGACAAGGATGTTATCATCAGATCGGATCCACGCTAAATCCGACGGTAAGTGAAACACAGCGTTTGAATTAAATAGATTAGCGTCGGAATTTCTGTCCAACGCTAAATCCGACGCTAACTTTAGCCCAAAACCCAAACTCGAGTAGCCTCTCTCATTGTGAAATCAAAAGAAACCCTACTCGACGAAAACTCTCTTGCCGCCACCAATCTCCTGTTACTCAACGTCGTTCCATACCTCCTCACAAGGACAACTCTATGAGGGATTCTGTCACCTCCAGCAGCCACAACCATCGCGGACGCCGTTTAGGGTTATAACCTGGAACCAACCTTCAACCATTTGTTGGGCTATCGGCGGTCGAGGAAACTTTGGTGAGGAATCAAGTGAGAGAACATAAGATGAGAATACACCACATTCAACTCATCAAAACCTTAAAGTGTCAAGTAAGTGAGTATCTCATCTTATAAATTCCTCACTTTTCCTTTCTCTCAAAGATGTAGGAGTAACCCCTTACACTTTAACATCAACACCATTCCAATATACAATCTTTGTAGGCATGAAAAATTTTAATTGCACTAATTAAATACAATCTTTCAGCTTACTTAGCACATATTAGCTTATATGAATACATTTGTCTATTCTAGTATTACAACTGCTTGCTACATGCATTGCCTTCTATAGTTTGTTTGATCCCCACAAGTTATCATAGGTTTATAGATAGTTATACATGTAATAAAAAATCACAAAACAAGTACTATTTCACACTTTCACATGATAAATTGTGTCTATTCATGTCATGGTGTCTTTCTTAAATTTAAATTGATACAATAATACAAAAATCCAATTGTATCTCTCTATTTAGGCCGTCAAACGGACCCAATAATCCAAGGGTCGTGCTATGCTGAAGGCGTTGTTTTGAAGAGATTCCCTTTTTGATGTGACTAGGGTCATGTGGGTCAACAATTTGAAGGAAGCTGGTATGCAAGCCAACCAGTGTGAAAGGTTCTACTAACATTTTGCCTGAGACGGCTTGGGCCCTTTTATTGTTTTGGAAATTGTAGGCACCTAGAGTCCTGGATCTTTAATTTTTTTTCTGGTCTTGTGGGCTAGATGGTTGGAAAATAACATAGAGAGTATGTGTTTATTGATGTGTGTGGAATAGGCATGAGAAGGAAGTAGCATTAATCCAGAGAATGATATTGGTTAATTGTAAATATCAAAAAAAAAAATATTGGTTAATTGTTAGTCAGGAAAAAAAAACTTAAAAAAGGAAAACGGAATTATGAGTATGTCCATAAATTATAATTATATTTAAGTTGATTAAAACCAGCATGAATGCTCAAAATATAAATTTAATAAAAAAATTTTATACTTACTAGCAGCTTGAAAGACACTGTGTTCCATGTGCAGAAATTTTTCTATTATTTTAAAATAATTAATGAAATTTTTTTATTAATATATTATTTACGCATATATTATTTTTTAATAAAATATTAAACTTTATCAATGTTGTATTCAATAAAATAATTAGTGTTTTATACATACTAATCATTATGCTAGCAAATAAATACCTTTCATTTTCAAACTAGGCCAAAAACTAATCAAAACAGCATAGATTATATATATTGAGCATATATTAGATCTATTACTTATGAAAACCTTTATATTTTATTTGGCTTGATTTATTTGAAAAACTTAAAGTCTATTTAAAAGCTTATTAAAAATTAAATTAATATAAAAATTTAATAAAGTAATAAAGAACATAACTATAGATAAATAAAATTTTAAAACATAGAAAAATATTTATGTTAGAACCTTTATAAATCTATTTATGTTGTAATTATAAGTATCAATGAAACCACATCTATTAAGGTTCGGTTTGGTAATGTTGTGACTCTCAAAAAGTAGCTAATGGAGAATCACATGATGACCTTTTAGTCAAATAACTCAAAATTATTCTCAATAAGCAGAAGCCACACATATTGCGTTTAGTAAATTTATTTGATAGTTACTCTTAAGGTAATAAATTACTACAATGACCTTTTTGTTAGGGTGAATGCTATGGTGGAGAGAAAAAATGATGAAAAAATGAAGATTTTTTATGATGAGTGGTTGGATGAGTGTCATGTGATGAATTTCATTTTATTTTTGTTATTTTTTAAAACAAAACTTGTTAATACTCTTCATTATATGCATGAAAAGTGCTCTTCATTTAAGAATTGTCTTTTTGTTAGTATGTGATGTATTAATATAAAATTAAATATAATTAATGGAAGATAAAATTAATTTTTTATTAAAATATAAGGTTAATTCGTTATTTTAATTTTTGAGGAGTCAGAGCCAGCTTTGAAAAACTACTCTTGAGGGCTCTCAAAAACACCCTCGGCTCTCAAAAGCCGAGAGCAAAAGCTCTTTAGCTTTTCGAGTTACCAAACGCAAAAAGGTGGCTCATCCTTTTTAATAGCAAAAGCACTTGGTCGAAAAATTTTACCAAACCCACCCTAAATATTTGTAACGTCTGCATAACAAGGATTTAGTTTACTTTCACATAAATTTCTGCCATCAAGATGTGAATTCCTGACTATCATATATGTTAATTAAAATATATATATTAAAAATATTCACCATGATTAATTTTATACTATTTTTAATTATGTATATTAATATTTTTTATGATTATATAATATTACTAATATTATTTTCTTAATAAATATTTTATGTATAATGATATAGATAAAGCATTTTTAGACAAATTATAGAGAAATATCATATAAATAAATATTTCGTGATAAAATTTAGACGAATTTAGAATAGAATATATTCATTTATAATATCCAATAACAAATCATTTAAAATATGTTTCAAAATGCGTCAAAATTAAAAATTCATTCGAACAGAATAAATTTCATTTGAAATTTTTGTCTGAAAATAACTTATTTCTAGTTATGTTAAAGGATGAAATAAAAAACTTCATTGTGTTACGAGATTCTCATATGTTGCCAAAATTGCATTATTACATTCATGATTTGCAACTACTTCATTTAGTTCTGAAATTCTAGTTGCACACTAAAATTAACTATCGATATATAATGCACATTGATGTGTAAAATACGAATTAAAAATGAGTTAAACTACACATGTATTTTCTATTTAATGTGCATTATACATTATAACTGAGTTTGGCAGCTGATTTTGATGTATGTACACCTAATATAACTCGAAAGTTTATTATTTCTTAGAAAACAATTGCGCATAACCAGATTTCGCCAAAATGGTTAGAAATTTAAAAAAATTGTAAATAAAAATCATTTAAAATTAGATTAAAAACTATTCTAAATTATATTATGAGAAAGTTTTCAAGTAAATTGGTATACCTGTAATCTGTAATCGTTGATTTTGATTAAAAAAATTTAAAATTTAAATATAAATCAAAATCAACAATTACAGATTACAGGTATACCGATAAAATCTTCTTATAAAATGAGTATACTTGAAAATCTTCCTATATTATGTTTATTATTGTTATTATTATCGTTAATATTATTATTATCATCATTATTATTATGTTACTTTCTATAATTTCATTAAAAATTAATTTACATTTTTATAATTTAAATTAATAACTCTGAGGGCAAGTTACCTATGTAAACTATATGAAAATCAATATTATCAGATTACACCAAACCTAGAAAATTGATCAGATTGCACCGTTTGCCATTTCTATGGAATCCGTGAGACCCTACTACGGATTCATGTATGTTTTAAACAAATTTTAAGGGATCCGTGGCACCCTGCCACGGATTTTTTATATTAGTTTTTAAAAAAATAACATAGAATCTGTGGCATTCTCTTTGGTTTTCTAGAATCCATGGTAGGGTGCCACGGATTCTGGTTAAAAAAGTTATGTAATTTTTTTGTTTAACTAATAGGTATATTACAATGATCCATGACATGACAAATAATTTTTTTTCTATATCTATTATGAATTTTATCCTTATATCATATATGTATCAATAAAAAAATACATTACATAATATATTTATTTTATAAGACTAATAAATATTTTTTTGTTGACTACTAGACGTAAGTATTACATGAACAATAATATGTATTGTATTTATTAGGTAGATGATTCATATATGATATAAGGATAAAAATAATACAAAAAATATGATTTGTCATGTCATAGATAATTGTATAAAATTTGTAATAGATATAGCAAAAATAAATTATTTATCATATCATAGATCATTGTAATATATCTATTGGTTGATTCAAAATGTTACGTATTTTTTATTTAAACGAATTGCCAAAAAAAAATTTATCCTAGATCCGTGGCACCCTGCTACGGATTCCTTAAAAATTGTTAAACATGAACCTAAATCCGTGGCAAGGTCCTACGGATTTCATAAAAATGGCAAACGGTGCAATCTGATCAATTTTCTGATTTTAGTATAATTTGGTAATATTGATTTTTATTTAGAACATATAGGTAACTTGCCCTAAGTCTGATTATTTAGATAAAAATTTGTAATTACGCTTTTATTAGTCATTATTTTCAAAATAAAAACATCATAATAGTCTTAGTTTTCAAAAGAAAAAAATCATAATAATCTTCAATGATTTTCATTTATCAAACCCTAAACAAATAATTTTATACATTTTATAACATGATTTATAAAATATAACCTAACTTCAAAATATTTTATTTTTCTATGGTCTTTATGAATTATTTTTACTCATACTTTATCTCCCCAAAAACCAATCTAACAAAACGCTCCTATACACAAATTTACATGTATAATTCACAATAAAAAATAATTTAACTATTTCCTTCGAAAATACAAAACTTTAATGCTTTGTTAAAAAAAAATGACACATATTTAAGTGTGTAATAAAAAAGAAAGAAAAATCCAAGTAGGAGAAGGAGCATTGCCAATTCCCATAATACATAGCCAACCCCTCACTTTTCCCTCAAGCCCTTTTATCTTCTCCTCACTGGTCTTTATTTACGTGGGTTGCCTCCTTTCTAATTCTGAGCCCAACGAATCCAATTACAATTATAGCCTCCAGGCGTCTGCACACACTCAGCTCTTTCTCATGTCACACACCAATCGACAGAGCCTGAAGCATGCGCAAAGCCCGAGGATTCATGTCTCCTAATAACCAAATCTATTCATCTCAGCCATTCTTTCAAATCCCACTCTCTCTCTATAAATCAACATCTGCATACTAGAACTCTCCTAATTGTATCTTTTTATTTAGGGTTGTCAAATGGACGAGTTTGATCCATTTAGATTCAGCCCGTTTAACCTGTGAGTTAAATAAGTTAACTCGTTTAAACTTGATTTATATACCAATTAGGATTTTTAAGCCCGATTTATTTATAACTAATTCGATGAGTTAAATGGATTGACTTATTTAATCAATTATTTTTTATTTTTAAAAATTAAATAATAAGAATTATTTTACAATTTAAAAAAATTATTTTTGAACAAAAAATACATTTTTATCAAAAGAAAAAACAATTTTTTTTTTGTAAATCGAAATTTTGAGCCTAATATGACAAAAATATAGAAAAAGTATTACTTTTTTTTTTAAAAAAAAAAACAAATAAACGAGTCAACTCATTATTTAGCACGCGAGCCAGCTCGTTTAACCTAAATTTTATACGGTTAGGGCTTAGAGGTAAAAATCCGTCTGTTTAGGGGAATAAACGAACTGACTTATTCAAAGATTTTAGCCCAACTTAACGGCCTATCTCTATATCTATGAGTGAGAAAATCCAAAAACTAGCGTTAAGTCAAGAAATATTTGAAGAAGGAGTGGATAATGTTATCATCTAGAGCCAAAAATTCTGTCGACAAGCACGAACCAATCCATCGATTCCTCCACCCGCTACAAGAACCTGAATTTGTTTCTTCTTCTCAAACACTCCATACTACAACGAAGTTTCATTCGCTTGATTGGTTCTTCAGAAAGTGTTGAGGGAGTTGTAACGTAAGGTGGAAGAAGTCATGATTGCTTAGGAACTAGGGTTGTCAAACGGCGGCCTCCGGCCCAAATAGTGCGCGGGTTAAACGGACTAACCCATTTAGTCTGCTTTTATACGGGCTAGAATTTTTCTAGCCCGATCTATTTATGGTCAGCCCGACGGGTAAACGAGCTGGCACGTTTCATTAATTAATTAATTATGTTTAAAAAATAAATAATTTAATTTTTAACTTAAAAGAATTTCTTTTGACCAGAAAAAAACCTTTTTTTAGTAAAAAAAAATTAGAAAAAACAAAATTTTTTTTGATGAATCGGATTTTCGGATCGAATAAGATAAAATATAAAAAATGCTATTTTTTTAAAAAAAATTCAAAAGTAAATTAAATAAATGGGTCTGCCTATTAAGCCAACGAGTTAGCCCATTTAACCCGGATTTTTTCCGGATTAAACAGGCTTAGCCAATTTAGCCCACGCGTTTCTTAATGTTGTGGGCCCACTAATCGAACCTATCATTAGGCATCAATTGCACTCTACATGTGTAGATGAGAAGTTGGAATCTACATAGTAGATTAGTAATTTAATGATAATTTTAAAAAATGTTAAATTATTTTGCAAGTCTCTATAATTTCACCAAATTTTCAATTAGGTTGCTATATTTTTTTCTTTTAATTAGGTTCCTATACTGTATTTATATTTTCAATTAGATCCCTCCTAACTGGTAAACATAAAAAAATTAATGTTATATAAATTTACCAAATTAACCTTATATGTAAAAAGAAAACAACTACTTTGGGTGTTGTTAATGAATATCTATGCATGAGTTATGATCACAAAAGAACTCATTTTGTTGTGTGGGTCATGAAGGATTATGGAGTCAAAGTGTCTTGGAACAAATTGGTGACAGTTCCTTAGTTGCCTAATCCTAAAGATTTTTCATATTCAAGACCATACTTATATTTCAGACAAAGGTGAAGTGCTTCTGATATTTGTGTTTGACTTGGTTCTATTTATTTGACCCAAGTGACCGTTTCTTCCAGTATCTTAGGATCCAGAATGGAAAATATTGATTTGGTTTAGAGTTCTATGTTGAAACATTAGTTTCACCAATGAAGCATTGACCTTATAATTTGGCTTATCTTAAGTTCTATTGCATTTTTAGAAGAAGAATAAGAATAATGAGTTTCATCAAAGTTGAAAAAAAAAAGTAACGAACTGCTACTTTTGAAGAAATAAAAATTTTTAAAAAGGAGGAACATTCTCCTATAGAAAGAAGAAAATTATTGGAAAAGCTGCTTCATCATTATCTCTTATGGTTATTGATGTTCAAGTGTGAGGGTTAATCCTGTTAATCATGTTATCATCTGTATAAATTTATTTGATTAGGTTTTGATGAATGACAAGCATTGAAGTTGAGGATAAGCGTTGAAAGCAAGCAAACAACGACAAGAAGATGAGGACCACAACATTGAAAAAGGTTTAGTATCTTAGGGCTTAGGTAATATTCTTGTCAAGAACCAAATATATTTATTTCTCTCTCACATACACACTTAAAAATGTTTTAAAGATTATGTTTTATGGATAGAATATATTTTAGATCAAAATGGTTTGTCAAAACGCTAGCCAAAAACGTTTTTGAAGAGTTTCTGTAGCACGCATAGGCGTTGGTTTAAAACTTAGTGCATATTGTCAATCTTGACCTTTGTGCACTAAAGTGGTGATAACTTGAGCCACAGAGGTCCAAACGAAGCTGTTCTTGTTGCGTTAGAAAGCTAACCTCCGGGGCTTCAGATTGGTATGCAATAGTTTATAGTTGAAAATTCATTTGCACCGATGCAAAGGGAGTTGAGTCGATGCAAAAAAATCAGCATAAAACTGAATCGATGCAGTTGAAGTTGCATCGATGCAGATATCCAAAAATTTGAATCTGCATCGATGCAAATATGCTTGCATCGATGCAAAAGTGCAGAAAATGCTCATAACGGCTAGTTTTGACAAAATGGCTCCACTCCACCTATCATATAACGTTCCAATGCCTTAGGAATGCTATAAATAGATGGTTTGAAGCCTCATTTCATACACAACATCAACTCTAAGTATTCTTGTGCTTATGCTTCAATTTCTACAAAATTTCAAAGTGATTTTTTCACATATTTAAAAGATAACCAAAGATTGGTTCATAGAGCTTCAATTGTATTCATCTACTCTATATTGAGAGTTGTAATTCTTTCTCTACACAAATTCTTGTATTCTATTCTTGAGTGATCTTAGAGTGTGATTCTCTAAGGTGGTGAGCATTGATAAACACTATAGTTGGTGAGATAAACACTTAAGGGAAATCTTGAAGTTGGGATTACTTCGAGTGAAGTGGGTTATCTTGTCATACCGTGAGATGTTCAATTCAAGCTCTTGTTGTAAAAGTTTGTCAAGCACCTTGAAGCTTGGTGGTTTAGTGGAACTTCTCAATTGCGATTGGGAATGAGCGAATGTAGGCAAGGATTGTGCCGAACCATTATATATCGTTGTGTATTATTTCTCTCAACTCAAACTCCTTTATATTATTGTTATTTATATTTATACAAGTGCTCTTGGAAATTAAAAGCTCCTTATAAGTACTTCAGAAGTGGCTTAAGTCCTTGGAAAAATACTAGTACAAACATTTGAGTTATTTAAATTCAAAGTTATTCACATTTCCGCAAAAATTTATCATTGTTGTATAGATACTCAATTCACCCCCCTCTTGAGTATCCGTGCTTATCGACTAACAAATCCCACATTTTTTAGAGCAAGGAGAAGTCAGGAGTTTATAAGATAAAAGACACACTTACTTGACACCTTAAGGTTTTGAGTTGGATGTGGTGTCTTCTCATTTTATGTTTCCTCACTTGGTTCCCCCCTAATAAAAAGTCTCACCGACGGTTTTGCTTCCCACGGTGGGCCAACAACTGGAATCAGAGCCGATGGTTGATTGGTCTGATTTTGAGGAGTATTTATGAAAAGTATCGAAAGACTTCTTGGCAAAGGTGGTTTGAGCGGCGTGTCCCACGATGTTTGCGGTGGTGTGATGGACAATTACTTGAAATGTGGTGAAGGAGCTAGGGGAGTTGTGCTCGATGTGGAAACTCACACTTGAGGGGGAGATTGTTGATGTTCAAGTGTGAGGTTTAGTCCCACATCTTTGAGAGCAAGGAGAAGTGATATATCCATATTATATGGTTGATTTTGAGCTAAAAAGAATGGATTTATCAACTTAAACTCACACTAAACCCTGGTTGATGTATGCTTTTATAAATTTTCTTCTAATTGTGATTAAAATGAAAACTGCATGCTTTTGAGTTATGAATTGATGAATTAATTCCATTCTTATTACATTCGATGCCTTGATGTGTTTAATTAAGTGTTTCAAGGTTTAGAAGGTAAGGATGGTTAAGAAGAAGTGTGAAAAGCTTAAAAAGTGAAAAATTACATGAAGAAAAACAAAGGAAAATTGATAGCAGAAACCTATGTACACAGATGAAACTTGTATACATACACAGGTACAAGAATCAGCTTGCTGTTACCTGTGCGCACAGATCCCATATGTGTACATAGGTGGGCTGTCACATGCCTCATTTGGAGGCCCATTTTCTCTAATTTCAGCATGTATATTGGGCATTTTACAGGGAAAAAAAAGGGGGATACAAGAGACAACGACAGTCAACACTCAAGTAGAGAACACACAAGATCAAATACATACACTCTCATTTTTTTTTTTTTTGCTCTCTTAGAGTTTGGGGGAACTTCCAATTCTCTTACAACTCTAGGGTTTTACTCTTCAATTCCTCTTTACTTCTTGTTTTAATTGTCAATTAAAACCTCGAACTACTCTAGTTGTTTTACTACTTCTTTATGTTTCACTTGTTATTTTCCTCTTGTATGAACATATGAATTAGAGTTGTATTATTTGGATTATGATTTGATTCTATTAATGAATGTTTGTTTTTATGTTATAATTATGTTAGTTTGAGTTGTTGTTGATGATATTTTGCATTGGGTATTGCTAGGTTTTATTATTATTGCAATTTATGATGTTTTGCGTTTATGCACACCAAGTGTTTGTTGAATTGTCTCAATTAGATATGAAGTAAATTTCAATTATTGGTTTGGGTTGAGATATGAGAGTCACTTGAGTTATTTTTGCATTGATTGATTAAGTGATTGAAGATATTTAATTAATTTTGTTTTCACTAACGATAATCATTTACTAAACTCAATTAGTAAGTGGTTTAGGACTTGTGATTGGGTTAATTAAAGCCAATTGACATTCCTCAACTCTTAGAGGTTAACTAATTGGTTGCTCTTGGATATTGCCTTGATTTTTAGTTAGTGACAAAAATTGTGGCTTGACTTTCAACCCTAACCAAGATCTTCTTAGAATTTGAATTCAATCCCTCTTACTTGCTTTGAATAGTTGTTAGTAGATTCTCTTAATTTAATTTATTGTTAGTTGAATTTAGTTCTTATTTGAATTATTGCATTTGCTAGTTGGTAGTTTAGTTATTAAGTCTTTCATTATCTAGTTTTAGATATAATTTAAGTTCTTGGAATTTAGTCTTTTGAATACTTGTTCATTTATTTCCTTGCAAACTTTAGATTAGATTATTGAATCAAACTTTTTAACTCATAACCAATAGCAATCCTTTGTTCAATTCATAGGAGAACGATCCGAAATTGATACTCTCAGTTTGCTTTTATTTGAAACATCTTTTGAACTAAATTTGGTCATTGTCAATTACCGGTTTGGACTAACTACAATGAAATTGTGTTTCTAAACTTGAGAATTTCCAAACCGGTCTTAGATAGTGCATCAAGAAGTGAGGAGTTTACAAGATGAGAGAGACACACTTATTTGACACCTTAAGATTGAGTTGGATGTGGTGTCTTCTCATCTTATGTTTTCTCATTTAGTTCCTCCCCAAAGTCTTCCCGACGATTTTACTCCTCACGGTATCCCAACAATACTTGTATACGTAATCATGTTCCTTCATTATGAATATAGTCAAGTTAAATGTTATCTTTGGCCATAAAAAAATCAAAAATGAAATAAAGCAAAATGCTAAGGAACCAAGTTCTTTGCAATCCTAAGAGTACCATGTAGTTACTCTGTAAAAAAAAAGTTATAAATAGTGCTATATAAGTAAGATAATTTTATAATATATAGAATGAAAAGTAATAAATAAAATATGAATGTTATTATTCAATAAATATTATATATTTATATGAAAATATAAATGTTATATGAATAAAATTATAGATGTTATATGCGTAAAATTATGGATATTAGTATATATAAAAGTATAGATGTTATTTGTTTTCAAATATGTGACGAAGAGAGAAGCAGTGAAGGAAGAGACTTAGAGTGAAAAATGACATGACATTTTTGGCATTTTAAATTTTTTGAAACATCTATAAGTGGGATATTCATTTTTAAAATGGAATATTTTATTAAAAAAACATTTTTGTTATGGTAGATACCTAATTGAAAATTTAAATACCTTATAGAAATATAATCAAAAGCAAAAATATAAAAACCAAATTTTTAATTTGGTGAAATCTTAATCTTAATCTTAATAGTATATAATTAGGAAGCTCAATTGCTAACGTGTTGGTTAGAGGGTTAATTAGAGGGCTAAATTTTAGGTGTTGTCATTAGAAAATTTGTTTTTTTCAATTCTTTTTAATTGGCAGAATTAATTTAATTTAAAATTTAATTGTTATTGATGAAACCCGCTCCGATGAGTAATTTCACATCATTAATTGATTAGTTATCTCCCTCTTATCACTTAAACACTAGCAAAATAGGTCTAATTGCACATAGTAGTTCTTAGGGCTGTAATTGTAATTATCTGCTATTTCGGCCAACATTTACAATGTTTTGAATTGTTTTCCATTCCACACGATGCCTTGATGTGTGTGCTTAAGTGTTTCAGGATTTAATAGGCAAAAGTTCGGAGCGGAAGTGGCCGGACAGAGCGGAAGGAACGAAAGGATCGCAACAAAACCTAGAAGACCATTGCTGGACTAGATGCGTACGCAACATTGAAGCCATGCGTACGCATCTAGACGTCGGAGGCACACCCAAAAGGCGGTTTTGGCACAGATGCATACGCATAGAAAGCCTGCATGCATACGCATCAGAGGTTTTCGGCATCTATAAATAGAGGAGCCTTTCACCATTTCAAGAGAGCCCACTTCCACATTTAGCTTAGATTCTAGGGTTCCATTTAGGTTTTCTTGTCCATTCACTAGCTGGACTTTTTATTTTTATCGATTGTTTGTTTATATTATTGTTACTCTGTTAAGCTTCTGTTTTAATCAAATTACTTTACCGTTATTCTGTCCGTTTATTTTCCTGCAAACTGAGATTTTACATATTATTATGCTGCCAATTTATTTTCTCGTTTTTATGATTTCCGCAATTAGTGAGTAGAGTCCCATAGTGTCTCGGCTGTGGGGTGAAATGTGCAAATAACCTTAGCTGTGAGTCCCTATAAGATCAGACAGGAAGGAACGGGTTAATCCCGTAATGCTATCTGTACACCCCTGCTAGCATAGGGGTGAGGTCCTTACGATACGGGTTCACCACGGTGATAACAGGTACAAGTGCATTAGGACCTAGTGACAACAGGGTTCGTAAAGAGTTCGTTCAACCCCAGTTGTTCGATCGAATACTCCAACGCCAGTCCAGTCGAGTGCATTAGGTCTTGGTGACAGCATGATTCTAAAGAGTTCGTTCATCAATTGATCAGTGGGTTGGATCGCTGACTCCAATGCCATACCTGTACCCTTGTGAGTCTGACTCGAATCTAGTATCGTGGGACCAGTGCCTCATAGCTAATTACCAAGGATATGCAGAGGTTCCTCCTAGGGGTTGTTTAATCGATCTGGGACGTAACAGTGATCATAGGGATGCACAGTATTTCAACCCATGGCCGGGACACTCATTTAATTTCATTGTTGTTAACTGCTTTCAACCGTTTTCAAACTGCGAACTGCTTTCAAACACATTCAACTGCAACCAAACCCCAATCAAAAATAAACTTTCCCTTTCGCTTCCTGAGTAAAAGGACCCCAGTCCCATACTTGGTATATTGGTTGCACCCCTGTAACACTTTTTAAAACGTTCTGACACCGCCTGCGAGTGATAAGGTGCTTTCAACTACAACGACGAAAGCTCCCCCACCCGAACGGGCGTGTCAGTTATCTTTGTCCTTATCTCTAACTTACTAACTGAAATTTTTTTTTATTTTTTTATCATTATTATTTTAAAGAGTTTGTTAATGGTAACTAAAGTAATTTTAATTTAAATTTGAAATTTAAAATTGTAAACATAATAAATTTTTACATATCTTTAATTAATTTAAAATTAAATTTGAAGTTTTCATTAGAATTTTTATTTTTTAATTAATTTTAATTTAATATCTCACTAAAACAATTTTAATGTGAATTTAAAATTTTAAATTGATTCAAATAATATGCTCACGATTGTAAAAAGAAATTTAAAACAATAAATTGATATATTTAAAATTTAATTGATTGGTAAATTTAAAATTTTAAGTGATTCGAATAATATACTAAGCTTAGGGTTATACCGAAAATTTAAAAACAACTGGTTCAAATAATTTTACTATGAATTTTGAGTTGATTCAAACATTTTGAATTTGAATATTTGCAGCATTAACAATTGGTATTATATTAGATGGCTAAATGCTTAGGTGTCGTCAATAGAATTTTTATTTATTCAATTATTTTTTATGATGATATTTAACTGTGTTTAAAATTTAATTGTTATTTATGTTCTTATCTTTAATTTCCCAACTGAAATAGAGGTAGAGAGAGGGGGGAGATAAAGAAAAAAAGAGAGGAGATGAGAACAAGAGAGATAAATATAGGTGAGAGAGATGGAGAGAGAATGGGTGAGAGAGAGAAAGATAGGAGCGGAATAGGGAGAGAGAAAATGGGAGAAAGAAACATAGGGAATAGGGAGGTTGAGAGGGAAATGTAGAGAGAGAGAGAAAGAAAGAAAGAAAGGGGGAGATAGAGAGGAAAGGAGCAAATGAAAGAGTGGGAGAGAAGGAACGAGAGTGAGAAAGGAGAAGAGAGAGGGAGAGTGTGAGCGAGAAAGAGAGTGGGGGGGGGGGGGGGGGAGAAAAA
>JASCZI010181430.1:31369-65250 GCA_036250425.1 Stylosanthes scabra
GGGGAAATAGTAAGGGAGAGAAAGAAGGAGATAGTGAGAGAGAGAGAGATGAAGAAAGAGCGAAAAAGAGAAAGAGATGAAGAGAGAGAAAGACACATCGATAGAGAAAGAATTATAAAGAGATAGATTGAGAAAGAGTGAGCAAGTTAATAGAAATAATCAAATATCATATATTTTGAAATTAGGGTCCATGATTATATGTGTATTATATTGATCAACAATGTTATGTAACTAATAAAAATTCAGCTAATTTCAGCCAATAATTTAGATTGGATGTTCTATTTCTTTATATTTCGGATGTTCTGTTTCTAGGTTTTGGATGTTCTATTTTTAAAAAATATAAAGTTGGCTGATTGAGGTTTCATATATTCTATGACTTTTGTCGTGGACGTTCTATAAATGATGATTATGGATGTTCTATTTTTTGTTATCTGATTTATTTGTTAAAAAAATATTGGTTATTTATACTTTCTCTACATTGATTAGATTAGATAATTTTAATAACAATATCATATTAAATTTTAAATTTTATAAATCATATTAAAATCTTAAGTTTGTTAGCTGATCCACTATTCATCTATAGTGAAAAGCTCTAATAAAATTCAATGTAGATAAATAGTAACATTGGGTTTATTATTTTATTTTATTTTATTATTATATTATAATAATAAGAGAGAAGAGACACTATTCCCTAGCAGTAACTTTCCCTCCTATTCCATAAAATCAAAATTCAAACACATATCTCTTTGAGCTTGTTTGGAAAGCCAAGAATCAGAATTCTCTCAAGAATTGAATTTTAACTCTTGCTTTGGAATACACAAAAATGAATGATTTGAATTCATTCTAGAATTCTAATTCCTATGTTTCCCTCAATTGTAAATCAGAGCAAAAGAGGTCTGATTTCAAAATCAACTCTCACACCAAATCAACAAAACATTTGAAATATAAAAAATATCCCTAATAATAATATATTATTCTGAATTTATCCCTTGGCATTTCTCTCCCATTCCTCATTTCCGCCACCCAATGTTACCATCACCAACCTCTCCCCTTTCTTCTATCGAATTAATCTCTGGCTCTTTGACTGCTACAAGGTCATCACCGATGACACTGTCTCCTACCTCCTCCTTCCTCCGTCCCCTTCTCTGCCCTCAAAGACATTATCTTCCTCCATAATGTCTTCCTTGACCACCATGTGGCCAGCACCATGAGACACCACCGACTATGATTCCCTATCCAAGAGGAAAAATCAAATGCATATTCACTGGCACACAACCCACTCTTTTTTAGGATAAGATTGTCCAGGAGGTGTTAGTGATAATATTGGAACTAATTATGAGGCTTAGGTTCTCGAGCAAGAGTTTTGCCTTTCAACCTGGTGTGTGTTGAGGATTTGAGGATTATTGGGAGGAGTTATTTAATTTTTTGATTTGCTATATTTTAAGAATAAACAATAAAATAATTTTATCAAGGATAAAATTGTAAAAGAAGATAATTTAGCTCAAATAAAAATAATTCCAAATTAAGAAATTGAATTCAATTCCACTTATACAATAGAGTCATTTCAAATCATGGAATTGAATTCTAAAGAAAATTCTAATTCTCTTCTTAATGAAATAGAATTATTTTCTTTGAGTAAAAAAGTTTCCAAACAATCTCTTTCTCTTTATCTGCCTTAAAAGAATCCCCTTGAATTTTTATTTTGTCGATCAGATTATATAAATTCATTAGTTTTCAATTTATATGCCGAGGTTTATATGAGGAATTACTTTTTTTGTTTTGGATATATATATATAGAGAGAGAGGGGTGCATGTTAAGGTGCCTACGTTGGATGGGTGACTACGGTGACTACTGGATACCAACCAATGAACGTGGGCCACCTGGGTGAGATGCATTGACCAAATGTTGGAATTATGGTGAGGTCTGCGGTTACTTTCATAAACCTAATGGCAAAAGTAGGTAACTGTGATTAAGCATAGGATTACATGAACAATAAGATTGGATGAGCTACAGGCAAATGAAATTAGAATTGGGGGAAAACAAAAATTAGGGTTCATGGGTGACATTGGAAAAATTAGAGCCACCTAGACTGAGGCAAGTGGTAGAGCTTGTGAATAACATTGTATGGAAATTGGGGAAACAATAAATTGGGATTTTCCCAGGTGATAAGGTGAGGAGGAGGAGCGCAGACATGGCCATGGGTTAACATCATTTCAAAGAAAATCTTTACTTCACATTTTAATGTCCCATCTCTTTAATTTCTTAGAGAATTGCTCTTCCTTCCAAATTATTCATTGTCATTTTCATCATCTTCCCAAGTAAATATTGACTCTCACTCTTTGCAAAGTATTCAGCATATCACAATGAATATTTTCCTTTTTTTCCCTTTTACCAAAATTGCACTTTCGAGTGGAGGGCCAGAGCTTCTCCCGTTGCATTCCTTTTCTTTACTTAATTTTTTTTTTGAGAATCCTACATTCTTGTCATAACACAATCCATGTTTACCTCACTAAACACTAATCTAGAGTCAACTGTCTCAGTCATCTACAAGCCACATGTCACATTCTGTATGGATAATCCACGCATAGCCTTTCATAGCCACCAGTGCTGTAGGCATCACAGAAATGGTTATATATATATATATATATATATATATATATATATATATTTGTTATATTTTTAAAAGTGTATAAATCCTTAATTCCTTAATAAAGTGAGTATTTGTATAAGCCCACAAACCTCTTTTTCATTATTGAAAGAGAGAGTGTGTTTTAAGTTTAGATAAGAATTTGAAAGTTGAGTAATACGCAAGCATTTTTTGCTCTGCATACCAAGGTATTTATAAAAACTCAGAACCCATATATATGACAGGTTCGTTGCTTATTGTTATTATTATTTCAAATTATGATTAATTTGGTAGTTAAATTATGTTAAATTCAAATTATTATTAATGTCATGTTATAGTATTGGAAGCTTATCACATATGACAGCTTGTTTGCTTGTCATATGATGTGACAGAAACATCATCCACTAAGATATAACATAAAAGATTCTAACGGTTCAGATTAAACTAATTTATCTGGAGTGGAAAAGAGGGATTAATGTGCATGTTGGATATCCAACCGGTTCTCAAATTGACAAGTCATCGAGGTGCATAGTGAAATCATGCGCCATCTATTGGAGGCTTGGAGCCATAAAATGTGTTGGCCAATTACATACTTTGAACATATGAATCAATTTAATAATAATAAGATATCCAAACACTTATTTTTAATTTTTCATTTAATAAAATTACATGATTATTTTTACTTAATAATTAATATTACATTTTGGCTAAGAGTAAATTTTTAATATTATCTTTTAAATTTATAAAAATTGTTAAACATAACTTTAAAGTTTATTAAGAAAAAAAACCTTTCAGTTATTTAAAAACGTGATAAAAATGTTCAGTTTAAAATATTTTATTATCTTTTTATAATTTGAAAATATTTTTATTATTAAGAAAATAAAAAATATTTTTTAACTTTTAAAAATTTTACAGATAATATTAATAATAATTTACTCTTTTAATTAATGATTAAATAATTAAAAAATAGTTTAATTAACATGTGCTCTAAGGACATAGGATAAGTTTATTATTGACGGAATGTTTTAAATATTTACATTTAATGAATACAAAATAAATGCATTTAAAATTTAATTTCAACAAAAATTTTTTTAATTTATAATGTTAACATGTGCTCTAAGACACAAGATAGATAAACCCTTAAAAAAACAACATTATAAATTGAATTTAATTCAATTTTGAATTTTTTATTTTTTTTTACTAATTTTGAATCTTTGATACATGAT
Organism: Stylosanthes scabra; assembly: GCA_036250425.1. NCBI lineage: Eukaryota > Viridiplantae > Streptophyta > Magnoliopsida > Fabales > Fabaceae > Stylosanthes > Stylosanthes scabra. The sequence continues at coordinate 35,223 of JASCZI010181430.1, forward strand.
TTAAGAAGCAAAGCTTTTTTTTTTTTTTGTCATTGGCCTAAATTGGAAACCCAATCTGACCCAAAACATTGCTCGCGTTCAGACCCCAACCCACCCAGTTCCTAACATAATCGTCTTCTACAAGTGAGGTAACATCTAGCACTATTCTTGATAGAGACCTTTAACTACCGCCGGTTCACCTAGGAGAATTCCTTCAAAATTTTTCCAAGGGAAAAAAAAGGTTTTAGGACTTGGTCTGGTAATATTGTAGTTTTGACAGAGTCATTGAGCTGTTTAGCCTCTAAAAAATTTGTTATGAGAGAGCTACATCATAATCATTTGATAAGATAGTTCAAAATTATTTTTCACTAAACAGGAGCTACATATATAATGTTTGGTAAATATATTTGATAGCTCATTAATTTACTTAAGCAAGTGTCGAAGTTTGTATCCCGCCTTATGCATACAGTAATTCATTGACCAGCGGCAAACCCTTAAATGGAGCTCAATTTTGTGGAGGATTAGTTATTGGCCTGTTGGGTTGGAAGATACTTTGGAAAAAAAAACTACTTTAAAAGTATAAAATTACTAGAATCGACTTTTTGTTTGTACGCATTATATTATTGTAAAATTGAATTTAATTAATTGAGGATAAAATTGAATTTTTTATTAAAATATAAGTTTGATTATTCATTATGCCTTTTAAGAACTCAGAGCCAATTTCAAAAAACTATTCTTATTAGCACTCAAAAGCTATCCTAACTCTCAAAGCTTAGAACAAAAATTCATTTGTTTTTTAAATTACCAAACATAAAAGATATCTTCTGTTTTTTTAGAGTAGAAACACTTAATCGAAAAATTTTATCAAATCCAACTTACATGTTTGCTTATTTTTAACAAAAGCCAATGTTAAAATGCGATGATATATATATAGTGAATTTAATAAATTTTATTTATTTATAGGAATGGATTTAAAAAATAAAGTAAAATTTAATTAGAATATTTTTTAATAAAAATTATTAATGGAGTGAAAGAAGGACGAAAATAATTAATTTTAATTTTTTTAGGGACTAATTTGATTAATAAAATCTTTTAGAAATGAATATGACTATCGATCCATTTTTCGAGAACAAATTTAACCATTAACTTTTATTTTATATTATATATGTTGTAGCCATAAATAACATTTTAATATTACAAACATTCACTACATTATAATTGATCTCAATGAATTAAAAAATTATATTTTTATGTATTTGTATTTTCTAGGCTTTATATTTATTTATTTAAAAGCAAAAGGTTACATTTATTTTTTAAAATATTGTATATTAAAAAATATTTATTTATTAATTATTAATATATTCTATATTTATTAGGATCTATGAATGTTGTATTGTTATTGTATTTTTTTTATTTTTGTTTAATAAAATTTAATGATTTATTATAACACATTTAATGTTTATAAACTTATTTTAGACAAAATCACTACCAGACTCAATAATCTATCGAGCTCAATTAACATATATCACCTTTAGCCATATGCGCATATGGTCGCCCTTTCAAATTTGTGCCGTAGTCCCAATTGACTTTTCATCACTCACATTGAGTACAATTTTGTCATTTTATCCAACACAACACGACAAAAGGGAACCAGGTTACTTCTTCAAGAATGACATAACATGTTTCATTCACTTTCATTGACATATGGGAAAACTTTCCTATAGTATTTATGTATGACTTGAAGCACATCTAAACACTGAGACTAATTACACTAAAATACAAAGAGAACTTAAAGAAGCTATATCATCAAATAAATGTATTCTTCTGCTACGTACTTTTTGTACTTGACAAATTCACTTCATGCGGGGTTTAAGCAATTGAAATTGTTGATTGAATAGGTTGCTTTGTTAGGCTCTATCAGAAAAAAAGATAATTTAATTAACTCTACCTAATCAACTAACTAATTAATCTTTATTTTTTAAAAGTCTTAACTACCACATCTTTGAGCATGAAAATTAATTTTTAGTTCAATTTTAACCAAAGCATATTATTGAAGTATTTTTTTCCCATTGCATGTCATAGTATTTTTCTTTTGTTAGTAAGAAATTAATCTACAAAATTGGGTGGTTGAGTGAATAAAGGTTGATATTACGTGCAACCAATGAATCAGAGCAGAGGCAATGGCATGCTCAAGGTCAAGGAGGACATAAGAAATTTGTACTTTTTTGTTCTCTTAGTCACAAAAAAATACATTTAACTTAATCAATATGCATTGATGCTTCGGATCAATGTATGATTATTTAGCTTATTGAGTTTTGGGTTTGCTTCCTTAACAAAAATAAAAATAAGTTGTTATACTTTTGTGGCTTGCGGTTAACCGCTTTCTCTTTTTTTCTTTTAAAAATGTCTTTAATCATTTTTTGGGTCTCATAAGTTAGCACTAATTGTAGCTTTTAAGGAATGTGTTTGAAATTGAGAATTGAGACTGATATCTTAACAAAGATGTAGTCGCATATGTGATAAAGTTCCTAATCTCATGATGATTATTGTATTTGTTTCCGGCCATGTAAGCACTTCTTCTATTCATAGAGAAGGTATTAGAAGCTTTAAATCTTCAATCTAAACTATTTTTATTAAATAATTTGTGTGAGAATTTGTGAGTTTGAAGTTGCTATTTTTATTTTGAATACTTATGTCTAAGAAAAAATATTGGTTACAGAATGTCATATATTGTGTTCTCCATTAAAATGATTCTTATGGCAGGATAAAATGTTGCTATTTGTCCCCATTATCAATAGAAAACTCACAAAGGTCGAACAAGCATTCATTTATATATCTGTTGCCATCAAGAATAGGTACTTTGATCCTGATATATTAGAGAAATCAGTTTTAAAAAGGTAACTAAATCCATAACAAGTAGGTAAATTTCGTGGTGCCTTTATAAACATCAAACGTCTATAAATTTCTTCAAATGTAAAATTTAAGTAAAAGCTAAGTTGTCTTAATCATAATTTACTATGTAAATTGTGGGGACTTCTTAATTGTATACATGAGAGGTAGTTCTTTGATAATATTATTTATTAAAATAGATAGACAAATTTTGCTTATTTTAAAATGAGTGTCCTTCATACTTCTATTTATTAGGGTTTCTATGAAAGGTTGTGGTTATAATGTAATGAAAAAAATACTACAAGAAATTTTCATTTAGTTGTGTATTTATTTTTTATCTTTTTTGTCACTATTAGCAGTATTTTTGGAATTGTGCTGATTTGAAGGATAAACTGACTATTATATATTTTTTTATTTGAATTAGCTTATTATTTTGTGAAGAATTGGCAATTGTCAGCTCAATCCTAGAAAAATATATTACTGAAATGAAATTCTCTTAGAGTTTGTTTAAGGATTCTGTAAATAATTATGAGAATATTATAACTCAAAGCCTAAAATACTTGAATGTGACCCCTTTTTCTGATGTCCTCCTCATAGTTAGAGAAACTGTCTAGGGAGTTAAATTCTAGAACCTTATAAAAGATGGTGCTTTTAATAAAGTTCATTTAATATGTTTAATTGATTATTCTACAATTTGTAATGTGATAATTTCTGCTGCTTTGATTTTATTGTTTGTTTAATAGCTAGAGTTTATAAATCTTGCTCAGAATGGGATAAATCATGTTCTTTTTCATGATTTTTTTCCTGTTAGTTCTTGAGTATGCATGGTACTTTCTTAATTTAAATTGAAGCCATACTTTAATATTTTTAGGTTTGAGTTTCAAAAAGCACACTATTTAAAACAAATTTGTGAGCCAAGGTTTTGTTGTTTTGCCTGATTCCACTTATTCCTATTTGTTGTAGATCTATGTAAGATTCTTCATTGAACCAATTATGTTTTTATCTATTATTATTAGTATACTTGGATGATTCACTTCTCTAATATTTCATCAGCTTTGGAGTCTAGCACTGAAGATGAAGACAAATTTCTGAAATAACAATGATAATCAACTCTGTTGAAGAGAGGATATTGAATGTGTAAATTAAACCATCAGCTGTTGGAAAATGATATTTTGGTCATTCTGTTTTTATTATTTTTATGCGGCAAACATCTTTTTGAAAGTTTAGGTTTTTAATGTAATAATTTGTTGTTAAGAACTATAGTGTATAGTCTTCGGTCTAATACTTTGTGGTTGTATGTACTTTGACAATTACTTGCCTCACTTTTATTTTGACAACAATTTAAAAACTAAATTATTATCTAATTTTAAGTTTAACAAATTCAATTTCAAAAATTTTAATTCTTTAAGATAATTATATTGATAATTATATCTTGCACAAGCGCATCGCGACGAGTACTTGCTATCTTTTGGGTAAATTTTATTATATTTGTTTGGTAAATGGTTGATTTAAAATCTTAACAAAATTTTTATAGTTTGCATGGTACAATGTGAAGATAAGTTCATTAGAATCATTATTTTTTAGAAAGTTATAAATAAATAAAATATTAATGTGGAATAGCAATTCTCAACAAACATATTCTGTAAGAAGGGTGTCACTAGGTTAAAAATGCAGATGATTGATATAGATAATTGAGATAATCATTATTTTTTAAAACTTACTATTTTGTTTTATTCTATGTCGAATAACTATATTTTGAGGAACCATAAACTAATTCCAAATGTAATACTCTATTTAATGGTTTGTTGTTAAAAATTATATTCTATAATCTTGGGTTAAATTCTTTATGTTTGTGTCTGCTTACGACACTACTTCTTAAATTGCTTCACTTTTATTTTGATTAATTAAATCTTTTTAATCTATTATTAATTGCGTGTTTTCATTTATTTTAAATTTTCACAATTGAAACAACAGTTTGAACTGAATCTCTATTTAATTTTGACATCAACAAATTGAGTTTCAATTAATTTTATTCTTTAAAATAATTACAAGGATAGTCGTTATTAATTATACCTTATAAATCATTATATCGAATTAAATTTAAATTAAAATATAAAGCCCATGTATTGAATTAAATAAATTATACATATCTGCATAGTAATTAAATTTTTTGTCAAAAAATGAAATAAAAACAACTAGCACTAATGGATAGACGTCCTTATCCATAGCTGAAGCCAATGAAATTTGATATTTTGATCTCGCAGTGGTTGCTGCATCTCACATTATGCTTACGTGGCCAATCTTGTAACGTAGAACCACGTGTGATCCCTGATCACTGTCCAAAATAAATGAAATGCCACACGTATGATCCAAGTTGATTCATGGTTTGAGGATTTTTTTGTTTTAAAAACTAAGTTGACTATTTATTGACATTTGATTTTTTTTAAATGTTATTAATTTGATTTTTATTTATAACTAAAAATGATAAACTTAAAATAACTTATTGATAAATTATTTTTAATATAAAAATTTAATTTTCATGTAGAGTAAGTGAATGTAACTAAATTTTATACAAATAACTAATGGTGAAAAAATGCTAAATGATTATATTTTTAATTTGTTTTAATCATCATTTAACCATTAATATTAAAAAATGTTGGTTAAATTATGATGGTGAACTAAAAATTAAAAGTGTTGGATATTAATGGTTATAGATGATGGCTAAAATAAATTATAAATGATCATTATCAAACATTTCTCATTTATTAAATAATTGTTATTTTATACGGTTAATACATAAAAAAAAATTTTTTCTTTCAAAAAATACTTAATTAATTATGTTGTTACTTGTTATACAAACTAACCGATAGAATGTAAGAAAAAATATGATAGAGATGTGGGGGAAAAAAATCTGAATTAATAAAAACTTGTGTATGTAAATTAATCTCAAAAGCTTAGCATAACCCAGAAGCCATTGCTCCATGATATAGCATTTCTCATGATCTGACACTCAGTGATTGCTCAAGCTTAAGCTTTGAATCCTTAAGCCAAAACAAGAAAAAACACACACACACACACCGCTTATTGTTTAATTCTTAAGCAACCATGGCTTCTTCCACCTTATGTTACAACTCTCTCAACGCTTTCTCAAGAACCAATCAATTCTCACTTCCAATGTACAAAGACCTTCTTACTCCACCAGAAACCTCACCTTCTCTCACAACACGGAATAAGCTTCTTCGGAAGAACAAAACGGTGCGTTTCACAGTCAACGGCGCTACGACTACAGCAAGTCCTCCTCAAGCGAAAGAAACGGCGTCGTATGGAGTTGAGAAGAGGAAACAGGTTCGGGTTCTTGTAGCGGGTGGAGGAATCGGTGGATTGGTTTTTGCGTTGGCTGCGAAGAGAAAAGGGTTTGAGGTGATGGTTTTTGAGAAAGACTTGAGTGCTGTGAGAGGAGAGGGGCAGTATAGAGGTCCGATTCAGATACAGAGTAACGCTTTGGCTGCTTTGGAAGCCATTGATTCCGATGTCGCTGAAGAAGTTATGAGAGTTGGTTGCGTCACCGGCGATCGAATTAACGGCCTCGTCGACGGCGTTTCTGGCTCTTGGTAACCTTATCTACTCCCTCTCCAAATAATTCTTCACTTAACGCTAGCTTTTGGATTTTTTTTTTTTTTTTTTGAAAGCAAACACATAATTTCGTTCAAATATAGCCGATTGGCACTTACAGATAGCATAAAAAAACAACAGTTTTACATCGATAAGAGAAAATTAGATATCCTATATGTTGAACTATTATCTTACGCAATCTTCAACTACTAAAAGTCTTAGCTGTTAGAAACAATTTTGGATTTTCTCACTCGTATAAATAGAGAGATACAATTGACATTATTTTTTTTACCATGATAATTCAACTACCAAATATAGAATTTAATTTTCATACATATGTAAAAGAGTTTTATATATCTGCTAATTAATTTTCAATCATACTGTTTCAAATGTCATATAAATACTTGCAGGATTATGTAAACTCTTTGCAGCGGAAGGGCATCAAAATTAAGCGCACCAAAAATATAAATACATGTATAGTTTACTATGAAGTTTGTATTTTAACTAAAAGAAGTATATGCATTTTTGGAGAAATTACCTTTTTAGACTCTTCTACACATTATTGTGAAGATGAGAAAAATATACATATCTAATTTACACTTTGTAAACGAGATAAGTAAGGAAAATTTTAAACGTATTTGATTTGCAAACAAGAAATATGTAGTTTGGAGAGAAAAAAAAAAGAAACAAAAAAGAAGTATGTCTCGTTTACACGTTTGTATACAGTATACTTATCTGGTTTGCAAGAGATTACCATTGAACAACTAAAAAACTAAAAAAGTGTATTTAAAGTATGGTTTGGATTGATTAAAAGTAAAATTGGTATAATTTCTTACATTTGTATCGTATCAGCTTCATTCTTATTTTTCAATTTAATTAAATTTTATTCAGAGGACAACCAGTATCAATTTAAATTGGGTTAAAAATAAATTTTAATTATGTGTGTGATTTATGTGACTTTTTGTTGGTTTTGATTTATATGATGGAGTAGGTAAGAAAAAACCATGAAATTAATATTATCAGAATAGTGGAAGCTCAAAACCAGATTAATTAGTTCAGTCAAAGGATGTTGGGGTTATAAATAGCAATTCAAATGCATCATCCATGATAAGGTGTTCTTGTACTAGTGTCCCAATAATGGGCACTTGTCATTTGTCAATATTGACTTGTATGTCTATAATAGGAATAGTCTAAGCAATGAAACTTTGAAACTATTACTTGTCGCTGTTCTTTAATTCAGAGATGCCAATGAAACTCAAATTGAGATGAAAAATTTGTCTATGCTATCCTACTTGAAAATCTATTAATATCCATGTTTGGTAATGAGATTGTTTAAAAAATATTCAGTGTCTTTGTCCCGGTGCATAGAACATTGAAACAACCTGATTCAACGTGTTTTTTTTCATTTTATTTAAATTAATTTGATTAATACAAATATATGAGCAGTTATATCATATTTGGAAAGGGGAGTTCTGTACTTCTGTTAGTTGAAGTCTGAATTCCTGTTTTAAGCAATAATAGAGAAGTTTATATCAGTTTTCTTTATGAAATTTTAGCATTTGGTACCATAGATTGATGTATAGTTGGTTATCAGGTATGTCAAGTTCGACACATTCACTCCTGCGGTGGAACGTGGACTTCCAGTCACAAGAGTTATTAGTCGAATGACCTTACAGCAGATTCTTGCCCGCGCAGTTGGGGAAGATGTCATCATGAATGAAAGTAATGTTGTTAATTTTGTGGATGATGGAAGCAAGGTATTTAGAGAAAGCTATTATATTGAGATTAACTAGAAATTAATTATTCTACTTCATGAACTGCATTGTATTGGAACTTTAGTCTTTTCATCCAGCATTTTTCGATTTCAGGTAATAGTAGAGCTAGAGAATGGTAAAAAATATGAAGGAGATCTCTTGGTTGGAGCAGATGGGATATGGTCCAAGGTCTTACTAAAAATTTCTCTTGTTCTATTCTCATAACTATGCATTTTAGTTTTACAAAACATAACCTTATTATAATGGTATTTGAATAGGTGAGGAAGCAGCTATTTGGGCCAAAAGAAGCTGTTTACTCTGGCTATACATGTTATACTGGTATTGCAGATTTTGTCCCTGCTGACATCGAATCTGTTGGGTATGGTGACCGTTATTCATGAATTAGGCATCTACTTTAATATTAGCTTTCGTATGCATTTTCGTAAGGTTATGCATTTTTGTTCCTGTGCTGGAAGGTACCGAGTATTCTTGGGACACAAACAATACTTTGTATCATCGGACGTTGGCGGTGGGAAGATGCAATGGTATGCTTTTCACAAAGAGGCACCTGGTGGTGTTGATAGTCCCAATGGTATGCTTTGTTCAATATTTCAAATTTAATGAAGATTGCGAATCAGATAGACTGGTCGGCTTGAAATGAAAGTTGTAAATTGTAACATTTGATATCATTGCTCTTTCTATTTGGCAGGTAAGAAGGAAAGGTTGCTTAAGATCTTTGAGGGTTGGTGTGACAATGCATTAGATCTGATATTGGCCACGGAAGAGGAGGCAATTCTGCGACGAGACATATACGACAGGATACCAACACTAACATGGGGAAAGGGTCGAGTTACTTTGCTTGGTGATTCTGTCCATGCTATGCAGCCAAATATGGGCCAAGGAGGATGCATGGCTATTGAGGTATACAGTTACTATCACTCTCTTCATTACAATATGTATTTAACATTATTGTATCATATTCAGAACTAATATTCAGTTATCCATGGTTTGTTTGATCTGATATGGAAATGCACAGAAATCAATGAAACATGCTTAAAATTAAAATATTTCCCACATTTAGACCAGTAAATTACCTTTTCTTAGTGAAACATGAACGTTGGCACAAAAGTTCTTTCTAACAAGCATATTTTATCATTACAGGACAGTTACCAACTAGCATGGGAGTTGGAGAATGCATGGGAGCAAAGTTTAAAATCAGGGTCTCCAATAGATATTGATTCTTGCCTAAGGAGGTAAATCACGGCTTGTTCTTCAAATATGAAAATGAATGCTAAAATAGCAATTTTGTTTGAGATGAGTTGATCTTCTTGCATTGTTGAATCCATTTATTTATTAACAAAATCTCTTGGTGACCCATGGTGCCTTTGTTTCGTCAAGCTACGAGAGAGAAAGAAGATTTCGAGTAGCCATTATTCACGGAATGGCTAGAATGGCTGCTTTGATGGCTTCCACCTACAAGGCATATCTGGGTGTTGGTCTAGGTCCTTTAGAGGTAGGAATTCTTTTCCTAATGTGATAAATGAGAATACAGAGAAGTTGACAGTTCAAATTGATATGTATGCCCGCCACTACTATCTCATTAGACCAATTCTCGGATGCCTTTTAAAATCAAGCCAAAGTTGTCGAATTTGGTCTTGATATATGATTTTGGGAAGAGCTGTAAATGTGGAATCCACCGGTGTATGTATATGTTAGGCAATTAATTTTCGGCACCATAGACAACTCCCTCTCATTATTGCTTTCCTTTGCTTGCAGTTCTTGACCAAGTTCCGTATACCACATCCTGGAAGGGTTGGAGGAAGATTTTTCGTTGACATGATGATGCCTTCTATGTTGAGCTGGGTCTTAGGGGGCAACAGGTAATGTAATGCCAAGAGTTCACTTTCCTTTTATCTAACTAACTTGGTGAAATTAGCATAACTCCATGTTAGGTATGTGAGCCAATCATGGTTCTTAAAATTGGACTGAACCAATCGGTTTGATTGGGTTAACCAGTAACTAACTACCAAATCGATCCAGTTTAGGGTAACAACCGTTAAATCGGTTGAACTGACTTGATTTTAGGGTTAATCGGTTTAAAATAATAATAATAATAAAATTTTTCTTAAAAATAGATATTTTATGCATAAATATATTGAAACTTAAAACCTTTGAATCTATGGAGCCACCAGTTAGATTCAGTTTTCAAAACCTTGGAGCCAATTGAAAAACTTAAAGAATGATGAGAATTCCTGAAAACTGATAACATTGGAAACAATGCCATGTTACATGATCAAATCCTTGTCGAATTTTGCAAACTGATTACCTAATACATAAAGAGATTATAACACTTTTGCAGCTCTAAACTTGAAGGGAGACCTCTAAGCTGTAGGCTCTCAGACAAAGTACGTTGCTCAAACTCTACTTTTGTACTTCTGCTGCGCAGAACAATTTTCATTTGGTAATTTATATAGTCATATCTGTTTGATTTGTTGCAATCCGTATTATAAAGTGTCTTTGATTATCATGCAGGCTAACGACCAATTACGGCAATGGTTTGAAGATGATGATGCCCTTGAGCGTGCCATTAGTGGAGAGTATGTCTCTAACCAAATATGTCATCCTTACTATACACATTAACATAGTTTTAGATTTCATAACTCTCATGTTCATCCTTGTTTTTGAATAGGTGGATTTTGTTACCATGTGGAGATGAAACAGGTCTTTCAAAACCTATATGTTTGAATCGAGATGAGATGAAACCATGTGTAATCGGGTATGCATGAGCCCTGAGGACTAGGACCTATATATACCCTTATTTTGACACCAGTATTTTCTTAACATCAACACAGATTTTCTTTGTCTTGTTAGTTTAAAAAATAGTTTAAATACACAATTAATAACAACCATATCTTTATACGGTTGTCAGGAGTGCTTGGTGCATAAATAGTGTTTTTTTTTTTTTTTTCTTTTCTAAAATATTGCCATAATAGTTGTTAAAATTGTATACATTATATCTTGCATACTGGAATGAAGATGAATATCGTTACATTCTCAATTTTCTAAAAGTATTAGATGTTTGGCCTCTATCTTGTGTAAAGCTTATGATCTTTTCAGAGTACTTTCTTTCCGTAACATGTTGAGAGATTCAAAAACTATGCTTTACCGATATTTTATTACTCATTTTATTCTGTTAGCGTGATGTCGTATCCTTCGATCTTGTAAATTTGTAACTTCAAACCGATTGTCTGATAAGTTTTTGTAATTGTAGGAGTGCGCCACCAGAAGAATCTCTAGGTAGTTCGATTACAATACCTTCATCACAGGTAAAACAATTTATTATGACCTCAATTGAAAATAGTTCCTCACTTTATATCATGTTCATCATGCAACATAATTTCTCCATTTTTAAGGTTTCCCGAATTCATGCTCGAATAAACTATAAGGATGGTCTATTCTTCTTGACTGATTTGCGGAGTGAACATGGCACCTGGATCACAGAGTAAGTAAAAGAATAAAAATGGTACTGTATATTGAAGGTTAAGTAGTTGAAAAATGTATCAACTGTCATTCTCATTATGTTTTCAGCATTGAGGGAAAGCGATATCGGGTACCTCCAAATTATCCTGCACGTATCCACCCATCTGATGTTATTGAATTCGGTTCTAGTAAGGTAACTAATGAACCCTTTATTCTTTGCTAAAACACACGTTGCATAACACCAATCATTGTTTGAGAAAGATCTAACCTTCTAGTCCAACTTTTATGTATTTCAGAACTTTTCTTCAGTTATCTATCACTTGACTTCATCTACTTGTTCTTCCATTCTATTTTTCGTTTTATACTACTGTAATTTTTATTTAGTTTATGTTATTTAAGGTCACTAAACATAATGAAGATTTAGAATTAATGTATACTGTCTAAAAATGGTTTATTTAACTGGGCTAGTAAGTACCAGAAACTGCTTGTTATCAATAAATTAAGTTTCTGATCTTTTAATTAACTAGAGACAATTAGATGAGGAAATTATACACCTTTTTGTGGACCTAAACAACTAGATTGTGCATGATGTGGTAAAGACTGAAGAGTTTATTCATTGTTCTTGTTGATAAAAATAAAACTAAGACACAGAAAGCTTTAGTGTTATGCACTTCCATGTCCTGAATCAGATTCATAGGACCCTATTATGAATCTTCATCCCTTCTATAGAAGCAGTTCATGCTGATAAAAGTAACTAGAACCCAACGATAATCCCCTCATGTCTACAATGCAATAATTACATTGTTTTTTTTTTTAATTTTATTTCATGCTAGGTTTAAGTAAAATTTAAAATGATCTATCTTAATATTTGCAGTTAGTTTGCTCCGTGAAATGCTGAGATGACACATCTTGCCACGATATTTTAGTTTCTAATACATATTAGTATTTAACCTATCAAGTTTTAATGCATAATTTCTCATCATACAATTCAATTCAGATTAGGTTCATATTCTCTTTTTTTTGTGTTTTTGATTATCCAAATACATTGCTCTTGCCTGAAAATGTGCAAGTTCTATGTCTAAGCATCCAAGTTATGTCACAGGCTTCGTTACGCATTAAGGTGGCTAGATCAGTACCAAGAGTATCAAAGAAGGAAGGGGAACAACAACAAATTCTCCTGAAAGTGTGAATGGATCTCTGTTTTGGTAAATATTTGTAAGCCAAAGGAAACGTATATAAAAATATACAACCAAATATGTAGAATTGTATAGCTTCTGTATGTACCCTTTTCAGAACAGAAAGTATTTTCCAAGGGCACCAAATTGTTCAATGATTCTTAGGTAGTCGTTGGTATTGTTGCCTCCCGTTAGGCACTTCATTCAACACTTTAACATGTAAAAAGGCAGTACTTTTTAGGGATTGATATTACTTATAATTTTTTATTTTTTATTTTTATTTTACGATATATTGGGTGAGAGGTTCGAACCCAAGACCTCCACTAGGGAAAATAAGACAAATGCCATTTGAGCTATAGTTTTCCTCTTACAAGGACAACAAAAAAAATTTGAATTTAGGGTGCGCTTGTTTTTCGTTTTTTTTTTTTTTTACTTTTAGTGTTTTATGTTTTTTTAATTTACATTTTCTAAAAAATAAAAATAAAACAGTGAAAATTATAAAATTGTATTTTTTGTTTTTACCTTTTTTTTATAAAATTCTAAAAATAGAAAACTCTTAAAATAAAAATAGAACATAGAACGAAAATACAAATTAATTGTACATATACAATAATGCTACACATCCAAGCAATTATCCCAATCAAGTCCAACCAAGTGATTTTTCCCCACTCTTCTTCTCCTCCTTCTTCTTTGTTATTGCAGCACCACCATCGTCAAGCCGCCACCATCATCATTTCAGCCGTTGTCGTCGCCGTGGCCGTCGCCTTCTCCTTTTCCTTTTCGTTCTCCTTCTCCTTTTTCTTCTTCTTCATTGTTGTTGGTGTTGTTGGCAGTGTTCTTGTTATTATTGGTGTTGTTGTTGTTGACGAAAAACTGAATTGGTTATTTTTAAAAAATAAAAATGAATTTTGAAGACAAACAGAAACAGATTTAGAACAAAAACAGAAACGGATTTTAAATGGAAACAGAAACGGATTTTGAATGAAAACAGAAACGGATTTTGAATTAAAAACTGAATTGGATTTTCATGAAACAGAAACGTATTTTAAATGAAAGTAGAAATGAATTTTGAATGAAAACAGAAACAGATTTTGAATTAAAAACTGAATTGGATTTTCATGAAACAGAAACGGATTTTAAATGAAAGTAGAAACGGATTTTGAATGAAAAGTAGAAACGGATTTTCTTTTACACCTAGGCGTGATTTTGGTGATGAACCCACACCTAGGTGTGGTCTTGTTTAGCTCAAATAGAAACAGATTTTGAATGAAAGTAGAAACGGATTCTGAATGAAAGCAGAAACGGACTGTAAGTTACCACTCAAATGTACTTCATATTCCTGCTACTCCTCTTCCTCCTCCTATTTACGTGGTTTTGGTCTTATTCTTCCTATTGTTGTTATGTCATTATCATCATCATCGCTGATGTCTTCTTCTTATCTATTGTGTCGTCGTCTTCATTGTCCTCTTCGTTGTTGTTGTTGCTGCCGCCGCTGCCGTCGCCGTCATCGTCATCGGAAGAAGCATGAAGAGTTGACGATAACGAGGAATGCGAACGGCGGTGGAAAGTGTGAAAGAGAAAACAGAGAAGGTTGCTAAAATGAAATTTGAAATAACGCATTTGAGTGAAAAAGGGAAAAACGAAAAATCAGGGATCGTGTGGATTGAGGACTTGGTTAAGCTTGGTTATTAAAAAAAATTGGCTGTATATAATTATTCATATATATTATATATATATATGCTTATTCTATCGTGGCTACGTGAATAGTGAGTATGGTTATCTTCAAATTGACCTACAAGTAACGTGTGGACACCTGGCATAAAAGAAAGACTAGTTAGAATTTGCAGCTGTATTTTAAATGTAGTTATGACTAATTGAATCACGATAAAAAGTCTTTAAACCATAATGGCAATGTTAGTAACATGAGAAAAATCAAAGGGAATAAGAGTAATTATAATCCTAACTTAAGTTGGACTAAGATTAATCACTCTTTCTTGCTCAAATAATAGTCGTTTTGTCTCACCCTTCTGTGCTAGACTCCACCTGAAATTGGCTCTTTCACCATTAATTGGTCTTTTCCATGTCGCTGTGTCAACACCTCGCAGCCCTTGCCATGGTTAAAGCTTGTTGCCTGACTCCCCCAAATCGTCACCATATACGCCTTGTGTTCCATTTGTATCGGTGTCTCCTTCTTCTTCATTGGATCCATGGTTAGATTGTGCCACATCTATGACCAATGGAGCTTTGCATCTTTCTATATATATATATATATATATATATATTTTGAATAATATTAGATAATCAATAAAAATTCACTTGATATTAGCCAATAATTTAAATTGAAGATTCTATTTTTTTAAGTTTCGAAAATTCTATAGTTGTTACTTAATTAAAGCAACAAAAGTACAAGGATAAAAACCATTAAGGTACATTAAAATTTAGTCACTAAATTAGTCATTAAGTATAAAATATATATTGCAATACAAAACACATATCGAAAATAATTTAAATAATATATGTATACATACGCAAATACTTAATGTTTTGGGCTGGTCACTTGGCGAAGAAGTTCTCTTCGGATGCGTCTTGGCTTCAAAGAGGGTGGACTTGGCTTCCAAGAGGTTGACCAAGCTTGGAACGGCGGGAGGTGGACATGCAAGGCCACTCCGACGCTCAAGTCAGCAAAAGTGTATTAGAGAATAAAGTATAAGAAGGAGAAGATTGCATACCATAACTTGAGACTAGAGTGATGTATTTATAGGCCTTGAGGATGGAGTAACTGCTTCTGCAGTTATTAGAGTGAGGGAATCAAATCTCTATTTTTGTGGGATGAGGCCAGGCAGTTACTTTGACTGATTCTTTTTGGTTTGTTGTGAAATTAAATTCAAATAATGTTTGTTGTCCATGCTTATCTCTTTTGATCACATAATTTCAGCATGTGATTTATTTGGAGTTAGGCTCTTGTTGTAACAGGCCATATCAGTTGGACTGAGTGATTTATTTGGAATTTGGCTCTTGTTGTAACGGGCCATATCATAGCCCCCAAGCTTGAGCTGTACAGTTTGGTATCGGGTTGAGCTTATTTGATATTCGATGTGTTTTTGAATGTTTGTTTTGGTGTTGGGCTATAACTAAGCTGCATGTATAGAATGTTGAGTTGGCCGAACTGTTGGTTAAGTCAGCCAGGTTGTTGGTTGAGTTGTGGGGACCAAATCTCAGCCCCCAAGTTTGAGCTGTTTATTTTCTAATAACCAAGTTGAGCTTGTATAGATTCAGTTATAAATCGATGGTTAGTAATTATTGGAAGTAGTTATAAGTAATATGGATGTAAGCCCCCAAGGTCAACTTGGGAATTTGAAAATTAGATAAGTTTGTTATTAGGCATTGTCTTCCTCATATGAAAGAGGAGAGCTGAAAAGGAAGGATTGTTTGATACTTAAAGTAGAGAATGGACATTTTTGTATTATTTGAAATATCTGATTGACGAATTGTTTGGTAAATTGACTTATATGTGAGCATTTTGATGCCAAAATATAGGCTGCTTTGGTTGAAGATGTGATTTTGATGTATGAGTTTGGGTTCAGTATTGTATCACCGAGGTTGTGAGTTGAGCCCCCAGGCTCTTTGGAAAGTATGTAATGAGGTAAAAATATCGAAATCAAGAAGTCGGTTTGATTAAGTTCCGAATTTAAATATTAGTTTAATATGACAGCCAACCTATAGAGGTCATTTTGGATAGAGAACCGCCCTTAAGAGATCGGTAGAATGAAATTTAGAAAAGTCATCATGAAGAGATCAGTTATGATAAAAATTCATTCTAAAGAGGTCGGCTTGGATAAGAAGCCGTTTTGAAGAGGTTGGTTAGGATAGAAAGTCCTTTTGAAGTGGTTGGTTACATAAGGCTCCTGATTAAAGGTCAGTTAGAATGTCGTCCTGAAGAGGTCGGTTAGATAAGTCTCCGATGAAATGTCGGTTGGGAAGCCAACCTGAAGATGTCGGTTAGATAAGTCTCCGATCAAATGTCGGTTAGGAAGCCAACTTGAAGAGGTTGGTTTGATAAGTCTCCGATCAAATATCGGTTAGGAGGTCGACCTGAAGAGGTCGATTAGAATAATATAGATGTTGGTGTGTTGATAAAAGAAAATTGGAGTAATAGGCAATTGTGGAATATGTATAGTTCGATGATGTGTAGCAGTTATGCATCTTTGATGCAAGCATATAATAGTATTTTATATATGTGATAATCCTTGAGGTTATGAGTTAGAGTTCATGTCAAGCATTCAGATAAGAGGTCAGCTATGATTGATAATGATAATACCAATGTGTGTTAGTTAGAGGACATAATAGATGATAGACAATTTGTAAATATCAGGATGGATAACATATACCATGTTAGAAAATAGATAATAGAGCACTAACCGAGCTTAATGAGGTCTTGGACGAAATTTGAAAATTATCAAAGAATTTATTTAAATGGTAACTGTGGCCGGACACTGAGGTCTCCCAAGTCTAGTGAGAACTCGTCTTGGAGAGAATTGTCAAATATCGGTTAAGAACTTGTATGTAGTTCAACATTTTTGAACTCTTTGTAGCAGTATTTGAATTCGAGTTATAATAATGAAAATAACAAGATAGCAGTAATGAAAAAGGAAAAAAAGACATGCCAGAGAATTGATAGTTTAGCGGTTTGTAAAGCCATAAGAGCACGAGAGAAAGTAGATAGTTGGTAATGGTAAATTGGAAATAGTAAGTACACGTTGGATAACTTATGAAATGAGAAAGAGATAGATTGTTTTAATATAAGAAGTTTGTTTTGTCCAACATTATAGGTTGGTTCGGTTTGACTGAGATTCTTTCTCAGTTTGAAATTTGAATTGTAATTCGTTTCTTAGTCAACCGAGTTGTTTGATTTGTTATGACAGAAATATAATTTTCAAATAAATTGAATGTGTAAAGATTAAAGATACGATGAATAGTACACCATGAAAAGTATAAAAAGCATAACAAAAATAGTGTACGGCTTGGAAAGAAAGTGAGTTGAGTTTGTATAACCGTGGTTTTATATTATAGGGTAAAGTATATTTTTTGTCCCTAAGGTTTCATAAAAGTTTCAAAATTACCCTCAACATTTAATTTGATTCAATTTTATCCTCGACGTTTAAAATAAGTTTCAATTTTACCCTTAGTGTTAATTTTCTAACGGTCAATTGTTAAGTCAAAATTATTTTACCAATTTTACCCTTATTTAAAAAAAATAACTTCCACCATCACCTCTTTCTTCTTCCTCAAAACCACCACCACCATACTCTCCTACAACCACCGCTAGTCTATCACCCACAAACCCCACCATAAGATCCAAACCCACAATAGCCACAAACCCAACCACCATCCCACCTCACACCAACCCAAAGCCACTGACCGAAAGTCACTCCACCAAAATCCTCAACATTTCACTCCTTACCAAATCCCACCTCTCCCAAATCTAACCCAATTCAACAACAGCAACATAAACGGACACATAAAGAGAGGTTGATAGAGAGAAGATGAAATTTTGGGTATCACTGGATGATCTGGATTTTCGGACCACGAGTTCATGGTGACAGATCTGACAAAGGAGATGTAGACACCGAGACCGCAGTGCTTGTTTGAGCATTCGAGACACATGAAGACGTTGTAGGAGACATAGGCCTACTGCGGTTTCTTCTAAGAGCATCCACCGCAGATCTTGTTCGCTGCTTCGGAATGTAGGTCCAGCAGCCGCCACGATGTCGCCATTCTTATGAATCCGTTCCGAAAAAGCACAAAAGAAAATGGGAAATTGAGAAATGAATCATAGAGAGAGAAGATGATGGTGAAGATAGTAACGATGGTTTGCTCAGACAATGGTGAAGATACTGATGATGGTGAATTGTGGGTGGTAGTGGTTGTAGGGGGAGTATGGCGGTGGTGGTTTTGAGGAAGAAGAAGGAGGAGATGGTGGAAGTTTGTTTTTTTTAATATATAAATAAGGGTAAAATGGGTTAAATAATTTTAACTTAACAGCTGACCGATAGAAAATTAATGGTAGGAGTAAAATTAAAACTTATTTTAAACGTTGGGGATAAAATTGAATCAAATTAAACGTTAAGGGTAATTTTGAAACTTTTGTGAAACCTTAGGGACAAAAAGTATACTTTACCCTATATTATATGTTCGTAATCCATGTATGATGAATAAAGTAAGAGTTCGGCTGTCATTGTTTTATTCATTTTCAAGTGAAAAAGTATGATTAGGTTTGAAGTACTGAATAAGTTCAGAATATACCTCCCTTTTAGTGGGGTTTGATGAGTTCATGCATATCATACTAGGTTATCTGAGTGATAGCTTGGTTAGGATGAGTTGATTTAAGAATGCGCCTTGTGGTGGTCATAGCCCCTTAAAGTCAACTGTTTTAAACTCAAGAGAAATGGTTATACAGTGATAGATAATAAGGCATAGAAGGCGGGGAGTTGAAATTCAAAAATATGCAAAAGAATGTTGTAAAGCATAGTAGCATGCATAACCGAGATATATAAGTTAAGTCCGAGCTCTAAATTAGCATAAAAGAAACATTGTAAAGCATGTTAACATATATAACCGAGTTATAAAATATAAGGCCAAGCTCTTGATTAGCGTGGCTGAGCTATTAAGTAGTATAAAAGAGACATTGACATGTATAATTGAGTTATAGGAAAACCAAGCTCTGAACTAGTTTGGCCTGGCTGTAAATTTGTATAAAAAGAGAGTGGAAAGAATGGTAACATATATGACCAAGTTATAAAACCTAAGGCTGAGTTCTTAATTAGTAAGGCCGAGCTGTAGATTAGCATAAAAGATGGAAATAATGATAAGATGCATAATGAAGTTGTAGAACTTAATACCAAGCTGTAAATAATCATAAAAGATATTGGAAATCATAGTAACATACATGACTGAGTTATAGAGCTTAAGGCCGAGCTCTTAAATGAGCATGACTGAGCTGTAAATTAACATAAAGGAGATTTGATATCATAATAACATACATGACTGAGTTTTAGAACTTAAGGTCAAGCTCTTAAATTAGCATGACCGAGCTGTAAATTAACATGAAAGAGATTGGATATCATAATAACATGCATGACTGAGTTGTAGAACTTAAGGTCGAGCTCTTAAATGAGCATGATCGAGCTGTAAATTAACATAAAAGAGATTAGATATCATGTTAACTTGAAAATAGAACTTAAGGCCGAGCTCTTAATGAGCATGACCGAGCTGTAAATTAACATAAAAGAGATTAGATATCATGTTACCTTGAAAATAGAACTTAAGGCCGAGCTCTTAATGAGCATGACCGAGCTGTAAATTAAGATAAAAGAGATTGGAAATCATGACAGCTTGCTGTAAATTTGCATAAAAGACTTTGGAAATCATGTTAACTGGAAAAAAGAACTTAAGGCCGAGCTCTTAATGAGCATGGCCGAGCTGTCTAACATGTTTGTTGAGTTGTTTAACATACATGCCGAGTTGTTTAACATGTTTGCCGAGTTGAAAAAACTGTTATTACTAAGTTATAAAACTTTTTTCCGAATTGTTTAACAAGTTTGCCGAACTGTTTAACAGGTTTGTCGTGTTGAAAACTAACATAGCCAAGATGTTTACTTTGTTTTAATTTGTTAGAAAGAAAAAGTAAGCAACAACATAAAGTAGTAAATAGCAGATGTGGTTATCGGTTATTCCTTAAAAACAAGAAAGTGCAACAAAATAGAACAGAATTGAATATGGATGAGTTGTTTAGTATAACAGTTAAATCCTAATATTTAGGGCATATTTTAATTGTTTTCAGAATTGTATATTTATTTCTTTTTGGAAAAGGAATAAATAACAGAATTTAAAATGTAAAAGATAGAAATAAAAATGATGAGCAGTTACACATAAGAATGCGGAAAATGTAGGAGAGAAAAAACAACATGAATTATAACAATTTTAAGGATTGTGGTTACTAGAGTTTTGCTTTTTGAAACTTACCGAGCTATTTTAGTATAAAATTGAGCTGTTTTAGCATTTGGCCGAGCTGTTTTAGTACTTGGCCGGGTTGTTTTAGTATGTGGCCGGACTGTCTGTTTTAGTATATGGCCGGACTGTTTGTTTTAGTATATGGTCGAACTGTTTTAGTATGTGGCCGAACTGTTTTAGCATTTGGTCGGGTTGTTTTAGTGCTGGGCCGAGCTGTTTTAGTGCTTGGCCGGGTTGAAAAACTGATGTTTATTAAGTTGTAAAACTTTTTTTTTGTTCGAGTTGCTTAACAGGTTTGACGAGTTGTTTAACATGTTTTAATGTGTTAAAAGAAAAAGTAAGCAACAACAGAGAGTAATAAACAGTTAAAGTGGTCAGCAGCTATTCCTTAAAGATAGGAAAGTGCAACAAAAAAGAGAAGATCATGGGTGAGCTGTTTAGTATAACAGTTATCAAGTCCTAAATTTTAGGGTTGATTTGAACAGAGTTGTTTAGTATTTCTGTTTAGAAATTAAAAGATTGAAATTGAGATAAAGATGTTGAGCAGTTACACATAAGAAAGCATAAAAATAGTGCAGAAAAAGAGCATAAATTGTAGCACTTTATGAGATCGGCGGCTATTAGGGTTTTTTATTTTGGAGCCTGGCCTGGCTGTTTAAGTGTTGTAGCAAGCATAATATGTATTCTTTTATAAGTAAAAATGATACTTGTTACATCTTCTTTTTGTCAACTGCAATGTAGATATTTGAAGACAAAATTCCCAACGGATACTTTGATGTAGGGTTGTCAAACGGGCCAGCCTGCCCCGCCCCGCCCTGCCATAAGCCCGCTGTAAGGTGGGCCAGCCCGTCCCGCCCCGCCTATTGTGGCGGGACTAATATCCTATCCCGCCCCACCTAAAGGCGGATTGGCGGGCTGGCGGGCTAAGCCCGCCTTTTTTTTTTTTTTAAATACTGGTTTCTAACTTTCTATAATTCACCCTAGTCCTAGTATTAAAGTCAGAAAATTTTAAAAAAAAATAACTCCTCTAAAGTTTCTATCCAAAACATATAATTTTAACTACTGCTTTAGAATCAAGCATTCACAACTTGAAGTCTTAAACATTGTCCATGATAAAGTCATTCAAATGTCACCTTGTTTCTAATCAAATATCACAAAATAACATTCTAAAAACAAGCACAAATTCAACATTCTAAATGCAAATGTCATCATCATCATCATCATCGTCATCTTGTAGATCATGAACTACCCTGCAATAGAAAATATATATATATATTAAATAAAATCACCAATTAATTCAGCACAAACCACATATAGGTTCATATAATTATATTAAAAAAGGAACATAATCCACAAAAACAAAAGGGACCAAAGCCATGTAACAGTGTAACACCCAGAAGAAACTCTGAACTAAGAAGTTAAAATCATTCGGCATTACTTCCTACTTTTCTTTCCACAAAAGCAATAACAAAAATAATGGGTATCATAATCAATTAACCAACTAATCATAATTAAACTCATAGAATAAAACCATGAACTGCCTTAGCATCCAAAACTGAAATCATGATTCTAATTAGCTCTCAGATCTAACTTAATCAAACACCCACCAAACACAACCCAAATTAAAAAAAAAATTAACAGAAGCAAAACCCATTAAAAAAAAGTTCAACTTTTTCTTTATTTTTCATGAAATTGATTGATGGAAAATTAATAAATTACCATTGGTGTCTTGCGCTGGTCTGGGGAGGGACTTGTCAACGCTAAGCCTTTAAGAATTTTGGAATAACAATTAAAATAATTTATTAACGAAAAAGAAGAAGAGGAGATTGAAAAGGATGCATACACTTTGAAAGGAAGCTTGGGATCGGAGGTGAGACCGTGAGAGTAACCTTGAACAAGACCGGAGCGAGTGTGATGATGGCCGGTTCCGAGTTCAACGCGGCGCGAGCAACGGAGTGGGAGTGGGAGTGGTGACTAACAAAGGGCGAGCAAGACAAGAAACCGCCGACAGGAAAGGCGACAGAATCGGCGGCGGGCTCCGTGATCGTGAGTCCGTGAGTAACCGTGAAGTGAGGGAGAAGGGTGGGTTTCAGACTTTGAGGTTGAGCAGTTTGAGTTTGAGGCTTGAGGGAGGCAGTGTGAGTGACTGAGTGGAAGAGTAGTGAATTAGGGTTTTATTAACTTAGGTATTTATACCCTTTTTTTTTATAAAAAAAAAAAGATACCCGCCGCCCCGCCCCGCCCCGCCTTAGCCCGCCACGGCCCGCGGGTTAAGCGGAGCGGGTTAGGCGGGCTTTTAAAAAAATGCGGTCTCAAAACATCGACCCGGCCCGTCTTTTTTGGCGGGTTAAGCAAGCCGGCCCGGCGGTCTTCGGCCCGTTTGATAGCCCTACTTTGATGGCTCAATGAAGCAGAAATTGGATTCAGCCTCATGGTTAGTAGCAGGGTGGTTGACCTCTTCACTTTAGAAAGAGATCAGCGCGGATTGCAGGGAAGTCACCAAGGCAAGCGGTTAAGTGCTGCTCGGCGTGACTCCATTATTAACTCATCACCAAGCTTTAACTCCTGAAAAAGAGAAGAAAAGCAAGGAAAAAACAAGACAGAAATGTGGGGATTGTTAGTGTTCTACCCCACGGTGGACGCCAATGTTCTGGGCTGGTCACTTGGCGAATAGGTCCTCTTCGGATGCGTCTTGGCTTCAAAGAGGGCGGACTTGGCTTCCAAGAGGTTGACCAAGCTTGGAACGGCGGGGGGTGGACCTGCAAGGTCATTCCAACGCTCAAGTTAGCAAAAGTGTATTAGAGAATAAAGTATAAAAAGGAGAATATTACATACCATAATTTGATACTAGAGTGATGTATTTATAGACCTTGAGGATGGAGTAACTGCTTCTGCAGTTATTAGGGTAAGGGAATCAAATTCCTATTTTGGTGGGATGAGGTCAGATAGTCAAGTGACTGATTCTTTTTGGTTTGTTGTGAAATTAAATTCAAATAATGTTTGTTGTCCATGCTTATCTCTTTTGATCACATAATTTCAGCATGTGATTTATTTGGAATTTGGCTCTTGTTGTAACGGCCATATCACTTAATGATTAATTTTATTATCGAAATTTAGTGTGCAAATAACAATTTTTTTATATAAAAGAATATGCAAATTACAGGTAAATACTGCAAAAGCATGAAAACTTTCACTGCCAACAACAGCAAATGTACCCTTCTCTGTCTCTAAAGCTAATCGTCCAGAAACAGGTTCGAATCTCTCTGCCTGCAAACATATACCTCCTACATCCCAATACAATATGCATGCCGTACGCTACTTCCTTTCTCATATTCCAGAGAAATTGTTTCATATGAGAAATTCGAAACGAAAAATAATAAAATTCGAATTTCAAAATGTTTTTATCTTTATTTTTATTTTAAAATAATAAAATCTAAAATTATTTTATTTGACCTCGTCATTTGTTTAGTGATTTATTCTATTGGGTTCTAATACCAAAAAACTTAATAAGGCTAAATGCGAATTTGAAAATGATTTTCCGTCTAAATTTCAAGATTTTGAAAATTAAGTAGAGTTAAAGGTTATGGTTTTAAATTTCAAGACCTAAATTAGATATAATAAAATAGAAAAAATTAGGAACCAATACATTATGACCAATATAAATCAACACATATTACGGATGAATAACTTAATGTTAGATATATGAGTTACGGATAATAACTTATATAAATTTTTGATGATAACTTAATTATTGATTCTCTAATGGCTTCCTAACGTTTGTTCCGTAGCACTGTTCAATAAAATAACATATTAATATAAGATATATTCTTAAAAATAACCTTTTGTGTTTTATATATTTTACACTAACTAAGAGTTTAATTTTGTTGTATTGACGGTTTAAAGATCCAATCAAATTCATACATTTATATAATTTTAAAAGTAGTAGGTTTGAAAATTAATTATTTTTTATGATATAATAACACCTAATTTAATGTATGCGTAAAACTCTTTTACATTGAGAGTGCATGAAAATTAAATCCCACTAACTAATCACTAAAAGGATAAATTAATTCGACCATTTTATCAAAATTTTATCATTTTTTTATTATCTCACTTGAACTTGCTGATTTCGTCTTAATCTTATAAGTTTATCAAATTTCAACTATGAATTTCATTTAAAAAATACTATATAACCATTAGAATTTATTATTTTTTATCATATATAATCATTAATATTAAAATGTGTTAATTAAAATATGATATTAAACTATTAATTAAAAATATTAAGAATTAACAACAAAAGATAATAATCAAAATAAATTAAAATTTATGATTATCTATCATTTACATTTTCATTTTTGTTTTCCAGATTACATCATCAAAAGAATAGCATGTGTTCTCCGTTCTAACGTGTTTTGAGTGGTGAGAAATTGAGAATGACAATCCACATATACAAATAAATAAAAAAAAAACAAAAAATTGGAAGTTTCCCCAAAAAAGTGAAAAACATAACAATACTTGGAAAATTTTTTGATTTATTGCTGGGCTGGCATGTCCCCCGGATTGGTATCATGTTGATGATGGTGTTACCCGTAGTTTAACACTTTACAGCAGCGGCATGCACGATGAATGTCGTGATTTGGGAACTCCAGCTTTTGCGATTTACAAAGATCCAAACATGCTCCTACACACGTGCACCTGTTATTTCAAAATTAGAAACTAGTCAAACTACAGCCAAAGCTTTGAAGTTTGGTGGAAGTTGTTTTGTTTTTTAGGACAACATGTATTTACTAGTAGAAAAGAAAAACGAAAAAAAAAACAGAACATGTATTTTTTAAGAATATTAAAATTCTTAAAATTAAAATATTGTCTAAATTGCTAGGATAATTTGTCTAATTATGATTTTCTATAAATTAATTTGAGTATTTCCACTTATATATATTCAGGCAATAAATATTTATAATTCTTATCAATTTTCTATTTTTTTAATTACTTTTTTCAAAATGTAATTATATATGTATAAGTTAATATTTAAATTAACTAATAAATACTGACAAAAAAAATAATAAATAATAAAATCAACTACATATTTTATTAATAACAAATAAAAATTTAATTTTAATAAATTATTAGGTTAATTGAACCATTGTATAAAAGATTTTATATTTTTAAGATATTAAAATTGAACTCATTTGGAAGTATGAAAAAATTATATTTAAATATGAATTTAATTTTCATATATGATAAGCATAGAAGATTTTTACACAGATAATTAACCAATAATTATGTATTAAGATTTCTAATTAATTTTCAAATTTATTATTTTAAAAATTATACAAAATATATGAATTTGATTTGAGAGCGTCTAAAAGTTATTAGAAATTCTACTCATCCAAATATACCCTAAAACTCAAATAAAAGCTTGTCATGAGTTTTGACTTTTCATGTTTTGGATTAAGCAACAAGATTGATCTTCGAACTAGGAAGATTAAAAAAAAATAGAGGTCCGAAAATAGTAGAAAAATACATAAGTAGTCTACGATTATAAAAAATATAAAAAATAATCTTTCATTAAAAAATAATTTGATAACTATTTTTTTAAAGATATATTTAGACTTGATAGACCATAACTAATCAAAATCAAGTGTTCCTTTTCAAGTGATCACATTTTCTCTAGATACATGTCATCTTCAAAATTTGAGCCCAAAAATAAATATTTTAACAACACAAGCCAATTACCAGTTGTTTAATCGAGTTTATTGATATTTTCTTGTAAAGGATCTTTTGACAAATATGAATCAAAGATTACCAAATAAGAGTACAAAAGTATTTAATCAATTAATAAAATCTTACACCAATACTTATTTAATCTTCTTAGCCATTGATTATTCACTATCAACATTTTCATCTAATCTACGTTACATATATTTTGAAGGAATACCAGATTTGGCCAACAACGGAATTTGCATCTCCCCAAAAATATGCACAAAAGGGAACATGCATATACCAACGCTAGCCGCTGCCTCCCAAAAAAAAAAAAGAACTATTTAACTGATTCTAAATCCATTTCCACGTATAGTGACCGGGAAACTGATTCCGCCAGTTTCTCAATCCTTTCAACCTGTTCAAAAGACAGCTTTTTAGCCGGTTTCTGGTCCTTCCCCGGTTGAAAATCGAACCACAGAGCATCCGAAACCTCTTCCGGGCTCCACCCAGAATTCCTAAGCGAGTCCGAGAACCTATCTGCTTTCAACAACAAAGCATCCAGCACCGCCTGATTATCCAAACCCGAACCCAAATCCGAATCTGGATCAAAACCCATACCCGAACCCGAAACCTGAACCATTTCTGATACATCAGACTCGCTCCATCCACCTTCCTTCAAACACGATCCGATTCGCTCTATATACTGCTCCACACTCTTCGGCACTTTCCACCGCCGAATGTCCAAAAATCTCTCCGGCGTAGCCATCGCCGCCGCCGACGATGATTTCCTACGAAAATCAGCGACGGCGTTGCTCCAGAACTCTATCCACCGCGGCGTCCTTCCTCCGGTAACATTGAAACTCCGCCGTGAAGACATGTTCCCGGCGTCGGAGCTTCGAAACAGAGACTCTCTCTCGAAGAAATCAGAGAGGTCGAACCCGCAGCGGAACATGCGTTCCGCGTCGATGAAGAAGACAGGGTTCCCAGCGAGGCAAGGGTTGCATGGAACGTAGCAATGGTCAAAGATTGGAACAAGAATCGGTGCTCTCTTGATCGCGTTTCGGGCCACACATAACGCCTTAGTGGGCTCGTTGGGCCTTGGGCCCCACGTTTTGGCCCAAATCGCATTTCTTGCCACGTGGACTGAGACCGCAGCAACTGGGAGCTCCAGCGAGCTTCGGAGGAGTTGGCGGGAGATGCCCGTGGCGCGCCAGTCCGGGAATCCGGCACCGACAGGGAGGCCGGCTGCAAGAACGGCGCGGAGATCCGGCGGAAAGGTGAAGCCAAACTCCGCCTCGGCGATGGCGAACTCAGAGTCGGAGAGACCCGGTTCGACCGGGATAAGTGAGTTGCGGAGATGGGTGATGATGTTGTTTGCGAGAGAAGAGAAGGAGAGGAGGCCGTTGCGTAGGGTGGCGGGTGGTGAAGCAGGGGCGGTGGCTCGGACGGAGAGTCGCCTTAGAGCGGCTACGTGAGCCGGGTTCAGACCCGTCATCCTCCGGTCCACGTCGACCATTGTTAGTAGTTTAGTGTGTTAGTTTTGTGAGTGTTTAGTGTGGTGGAGGAACAAAGAGATATATAGGTAATACCACAGAAAATGAGAACTTCTTTTTCAGAAAATGAGAAGAGAGTTACTTGGTGCTGAGTTGGAGTAAAAGGTGAGTGCTTTTGTTACAGAGAAGAAGGTTCAATATTTATAGAAACAAGGCTTCGGTTTTGATGCACAGAATAAGTTTTGGTGTTTCAATGCACACACTGAAATTTATATTTTATCAAATTAAATTTTGACCCCATAAAATTTTATATTTTTCCTTATTTCCATTATTTTCCTTCTGGTCTCTTTATCCGCTGTCTTTGGTTCTGCCCACCATCATCCTCTCATTCTCTTCCTCCACCAGCCTTCCTAGATCTGCTTCTTCTTCTTCTTTCTATTTTCCTGCAACTGTGTCTTTGTCTTCCAATCCTCTTCCTCTATTAGCCTTTGTCTCACGCTCCCAACATGGATTTTTCTTCCTTTCTCCCAAATCCAGATAACAAATTACAGCAAATCTGAAAATTTTAATCTCTTCTCCTCATGTTGTTCACATTTTTGTAATGTAATTTTAGTTTAACTAGAAAACATACAAGTTTTGCAACTGTAAAACATAATTTTGTTTTACTCGTTCAAATATTTTTGTCCGGAGGAATTTCATTTATATTCAATATATAAGGCATCTTACACAAAGATTATGTGGTAAATAATTTCTGAATTGGGTGGAGTACACAAAAATTTTAGATGAATAAAAATGACAATAGAAAAAAAGAAAAACAGTGGAGGAAGAGGTATATGAAAGAAATCTTAGATGAATGAAAAGTGAGGATAGAAAAAAGAAAGAGTGGAGGAAGAGGCACCAGGGGACTAAGCGGTAGCAATGGCAGAGGAGGTGGAGAAAGCGAGAAAGAAGAAGAGAGATATTATAAATATGTAAATTTATAGAGATTAAAATATTATTTTCAAAAGTATCAAAATAAGTTAGGTGCACCAAAACACACAAAGTAACTCGGTGCACCAAAACCGACGCCTAGAAACAATAGAACAGACCCCACTTCTAGGCAAAATAAAAAGTTGGAGTCTACTTTTTTCCTACTTTCTAGTTTTGGTGCATAGTTTTTTCTAGGATTTTTTTTAAATAAATAAAAAATTCAAAATTTACACAAATGGGCGCGGGTACACGAATTTACGAAAATAAGCACTCTTTACTTATCTCGGGGTCAGTGGCCCCGAAATGAAGTTTACACGTATCTCGGGGTCACTGGCCCCGAGATACGCCCTTTCATGTTAGATTCAACGTATCTCGAGGCCACTGACCCTGAGATACATATCTCGTGGCCACTGACCTCGAGATAGCATCCAAATTCATCTATAAAAAGGGAGAACAAGAGCCATCTCAAAGCATTCAATCCTCCCATACTATCTCCCACTTCAAAAAAAAAAAAAAGAATGAATGTTAATAATTTCGTGGTTGTCACTCTCTATCCAAATGGAGAGATGGGGCACGACAGAGATGGTATCTGGTTCCGATCCCCCACTCCGGTAGTGTTCCAGATGTATCCCGTTGTTACCCTGGAGGAGCTGAAATCAGTCATCCTGCGCAACATGGGGTTGGGAGCTGTTGGAACGTCATTAGTGAGACGGGTTGCATATCGTCTACTTAACGTCTTTCCTCCCGATCCATTCAAATTCAAGATTTTCTGGGTTGATAGTGATGAGCATGTGCGTGCTCTATTTGACCTGCACCGTAGGTACGGGACTCGTGAAGTGATGGAGCTGCTAACGAAGATGCAGAGCATGCCGGAGGATGTTGGGGGTTCGTCTAGCTCGAACGGTGTGATACCGTGCTCGCCCATCCACTGTCCGGGGCCGGAAGTGCCTATGCCGATGGA
>JASCZI010181430.1:65260-77482 GCA_036250425.1 Stylosanthes scabra
CGTTCCCGATATCGAGGAGAGCAGTGAAAACTCAGACGACTCGGAGTTTGTGCCGGAGTCTCAATCGAGAAGAGGATTTTTGCTCCCAGCACCCGCCCCGATTCCAGATCTATCATCAGTCAACAGTCATTTCCACACGTTGCATTTGGAGGACATGGATGAGGAGCCGATGGAAGGATTCGGCGGGGGTGGTGACTACTATGATGTAGACGGAGGAGAAGAGTTCAGGGTCGGTCATCGCTTCAGCAAAAGAGAAGTTGTCCACTTAGGTGTGAAGAACTACAACATCAGGCGGGCTTCCGAGTACAGAGTGGTTGAGTCCGATCAGTACAAATATGTTTGTAGGTGCAAGCAGGGAGAAGGTGGGTGCCCATGGTACATTCGTGTGTCCCTGCGGACAAATTTAGGGTATTGGTGAGTTGCACACAATCTGAATTCATGTGTATTTATTCCATTTTAAATAGTTTCATGTGGTAGAGATTTAATAACACTTGTGTGTTCTAAACCGAACAGGGAGGTGAGGAGGTTTGGTGGCCTGCATGAATGTTTGGCATCGTCCATGTCATCCGATCATGCGCAGCTTGACGGTAGATTGATTTGCAACGTCATATTGCCCATCATCAAGTCCAACCCTTCCGTTCGCATACCTTTCTTGCAAGCCGTCGTGCAAGAAAGTTACCACTATATATATGCCGTCGTACCGGAAGGTTTGGTTGGCGAAGCAGAAGGCGATTGCTAAGCTGTATGGTGATTGGGAGGAGTCTTATGTCCTCCTTCCTAAGCTTCTGGTTGCGCTGCAATATTTCTGTGAGGGTACAATTGTGGATTTGAGGGTTGGTCCGTACTACAATGGTGACATCGTAGATCAGGAGAGTTGCCAGTTTGACAAGGTGTTTTGGACTTTCCCAGCATGCGTCGAGGGTGTAAAACACTGCAAGCCGTTTGTTTCTGTTGATGGCACCCATCTGTATGGGAGATATGGCGGGGTCTTGCTGATGGCGGTTGTTCAGGATGGTAACAACAACATATTCCCAGCAGCATTCGCCATCGTTGAGTCAGAATCGACCGAGTCGTGGTCCTTTTTCCTGAAGAACTTGAGGACCCATGTCATAACGAAGGAAGGCGTTCTTCTGATATCAGATAGGTCGCTCGCGATCCGTGCTGCATTAGAGGCTGATGACAGTTGATGGCGTCCTCCGAGTGCCCATCATGCAATATGTGTGCGTCATTTAGCAAGTAACTTCATGAGTAAATTCAACAGTAAGGAGGGGAAGTGACTGGTGATCAATGCTGCATATGCGCCCACCGAGCTTGAGTTTAACGACTGGATGAGGGGACTAGATTCTCTGAAGCCCGAAATGAAGGCGTGGATAACCAGGTTTAGGAACAAGTTATGGCTACAGCATTGCGATGAGGGTCGAAGGTGGGGACACATGACGACAAACCTGTCGGAGTGCATCAACGCAGTACTTAAGGGAACCCGATTTCTCCCTATATTTGCAATTGTGTGGGCCACATATGAGAGGTTGAAGCAACTTTGGATCAGGAAAGGGCAAGAAGCTCATGCACAGGTTGTGGCAGGAAGCCAATGGAGCCAGTATCTTTTATTTGAGATTGAGAAGAGCAAGGCCGATCTCCCCAAGATGAGGGTACTTAGCTGTGACCGCAGATCGGCATAGTTTGTTGTTGAGGAGGTGGGTCATATTCCTCGCTTGAGGCAGAGTACTTATCGAGTGCACCTTAGGCAGCGTACGTGCGACTGTGGGAGATTTCAGCAGCTGCATTTTCCGTGCAGGCATGTGATTGCCTCATGTGCCGCCGTGGGGATAGAGTGGGGTGCCTATGTCGATCCTGTTTTCAGCATGGAGTCGGTGTTCAGCATTTATGCGAATGACTTCCCTCCTATCCCTGATCCCCTGATCAGGCTCTGTGGCCAGCATGGTATGGATCAACTATTAGGCCGAGCAAAGGAATGCGGTGCAAGCGTAGGGAGCGTCCCGTTTCCACCAGGATCTGGAATGAGATGGACTTGGTTGAGCGTCAGGAAAAGAGATGTGGGCTATGCAAACAGACTGGTCACAGCCGGCGTGGATGTCCAAATGCGGCACATCCCGAGGATAACTAGTTTATTGTCGTTTGTCATAGTTGGTTGGTTTAATATAGTTCGTTGTTGTTTTATGTTAACTTAGTCTGTAATCCATCGAATATAATAGTCAGTGTTAGGATTATAATTGTTTGTGATGATGTATTTCTTTTATTTTCCGAAGTCTTATGAAATATTATATGCACAAATCAACCGAGTGAAATTGGGTGCCTCAAAAATAACATACATAAAGTCAATATGGATCGGAAATGATATTATCAAACTAGAATTAAATAACATCCAATACAAATAACAAAGTACATGGCAAATACGCATCACATGATACCACTAAATACAAGATAACATCGAATACATAAATATATAACTACTATTGGGTCCCACGTCCGTGCAAGTGACCACCAGTGCCGCATGCGGGAGGCCTACCAATCCTGTGGGATCTACGTGGAGGAGGTACAGGTACGGGCTCAGCAGCCGTGGAAGGATCCTGATCATGGACAGGTTGGGTGATTGTCGGGACTAGAGCACTGAAGTGCTGTGGTGTGCTGACGTGGCTATGGTACGAAGTGGGTGCGTCGTACGAAGGCGGTGTGGCCCACTCATGTCCTATGCGGGCAGGATCAAAGACCGGGTACCCTACTACAGGAGGGGAGGAATAGGTGGGGACCCATGTGCCATGCTCGGCCTGTGTCGTGGTGGGCGGTGGGAGATGCTGTCCTGAACCCGACGCATGGTCACTACCCATATTGCGACTCGCACGAAATGATGCAACAAGGCTGGCTAGCTGATCCGGTGGGTAGGTCTGAATCTGATACGCCATGTCTAGGCAAGCCTGATCCTGTGTCTGTGGAGTGAACCCTCCCTGCTGCTCATGGAAGATCTGATGTCCCGATGAAGTCCCAGCATGGTAGGGCGATGGAAACTGTCGGGCGGGCTCGGGTGAGAAGGAAATCAAACCTGACGGGGACCCGGATGGGAACGGAATCTGAAACCCAAGATCATCGTGTGCGGCCTCCCCGCCAACATCACCACCGGCCTGATCATGTGCCTCGTCACCATCTTCCTCACCTGCACCAACCTCTTCCTGATCGGCGTACTCCTGCTCCTCCTCAGCCCTCTCCTCGTCCATCTGCGCAGCCGCACCAGCCAACAACATCCGAGTCCTCCTGCGCTGCTCTCGACGCCTCACCCTACCCCTCGCAGGTACTGCTGTCCTAGGCGGAGGCTCTCGTGTAGTCCTCCTGCGGGGAGCAGGTGCATCGTCAGGCATAGTGAGCTCATCCCTGGCGTGAACAGGCTCAGCAGGTAGATCAGGTAGAGCCATGTTCCAACGTGGGTCGTTGAGATCTACAGCCCAAGTGAGAAACCTGATCCCAGCCGCGGCACCCACATACCAATCGTAGTACTGCCGTGTGCCTCGCTGGTCCCAGCAGGCATGTACAGTGACCATCACCTCCGGTGACCTCCTGCGCCCCCACCCATCATACCAAGTCTGTAATCTCGTGGGCCACCACACATCATCCCCTCGGGCTGTGCTGTTCATGAACCTAATCACGTCATTCAACCATTATTTAACTTTTTTTCTATTAATTCAACCATTTAAAATCTTATTATTTTATTTACGTAGTTCTTATTATTTTTCTTTGTATGAGTTCTCATTTTTTATTATTTATTGTTCTTTTTAATTATTTTTATTTAATATTATACACTTTTATAATTGTGATTTTTGTGTGTTATATTTATTATTGTTCTTTTTTTATAATATAATTTATTAATCTTATTCAGTATAGCAAATTAAATAAAAAATTAGCTATGAATAATAATAATAGTGAAAAATTATAATTTAATAAAAAAATAGTAAGAATAATAGAAAAAATATTAGATAAAAAACATATTCAAAAATATAAAAAAATAAAATATGCTTGAAAAGACGGATAACAATTAATATTGGTGTACACATAAAACACATAAACACATCCTAATTAATCACTTCCTTAAGTGGAAAAGGTTTATGTGTTTCATGTGTTTTATGTGTACACCTAGCAAAACCGAAAAGATAATATTATAATATAATGTCATATCAGTTTTAGTAATTATTTATCTAAAAGTGCTTTTAACTAATATTATCCAAACAATACTCATTTTATTTTAATTTCATATAAAAGAAATTAATTTTTGGTCTTATTTCTTGTTAAGATGACTATTATTTTAGTTGAAATTATTTCTTTTTAAAACTTAATTTGTTTAAAAAATGGATAAAATTGATTTTATGTTTACCATGTTTTTTAAAGCAAGAATTTCTTTCAACTTGCTTTAAAGTAGTGTGTACTACGAAAATTTTAAAGTAATATCAATCAAACTACTTTACATCTTCTCTTCAAACATTTGAAGTCTCAAATCATGGCGAATAAGTAAATTTTCTAATCAAGGCAAATAGGCTGTAGGCCAAGGTTTTATTATCGAATCGATCATTAAACCGCTCGAATTATCGATTAGTAGTTTTATAGGTTCAATCGATAAAATTAAAAGTTCAATTGGAATAACTATTTTATAATAAAATAATATAAAATAAAAATAATAATTATATAAAATCAATAATAAGTATATTTATATTAAAATAACTATTATTTTTATATTATAATTATTTGTTAATTGGTTTATACTTATTATATTATTATTATCTTTTCGATAGATTACAAACTCACAAGAATTCCGTGAGAGGCTTCAAGAAACAACAAGCAAAAACCAATAAACAAAAAAATACACTACTTAATTTCTATGTCTTTATCCTTCCGAAAATACGAATCTAAAGTGTAGCACTTCAATTAATCAAAAACTCCAAACATTCTATCTCTACCAAACGAAAGCAACTTGAACGTCTTTCATTCAACTCTAATACCATTACCTCTCAATTAATCATACCAAAATTCAAACAAATGGTATCTAACCATCAAAGTGACCCAGTTTCCTTCCTTTAATTTAAAGACTCATTCTGTTTTAGAACACCCTTATCGAAGATGACTTATAACCGTATCAACCTGTCAACACGTAAACCAACAGCAGGAACCACACAGGTTCAAGTATTTATCTGATAAGTATTTTTGAGAGTTTTAGTCCTACAACTTTTGCCATTGATCTGTTACCCTTGGAAATGTTGTGTTGGCCTTTGTCTTTATTCTTTCTCTTCTTCTTTAGAGTTGCTAAATCCACCTCCTTATTCTCCTCAAAACTTTGCCACCTATTTGACAGAGTTGCAAAGTTTTACTATCTACCTCGATATCTTCACCCTCTTTCATAACAGCCTCCTTACTTGCATCTTTTGTTTCCTTTGCTTCAGCATCAAATGTCTCTGATTCATCACTCTCACTCAACACATCAAAGCTGGCAGGGCTATTTCCATTCTCTTCGGATCTATTTTCCTCTGTTCCCTCTCTTGTCAACCCTCTATTCTCCTTGTCCGTTAACTCTTTGTGAATATGAGAACCCTCCTTAGGCGGGCCAAATCCTGGTGGGAATGGGCATGAAGAGCTCGAGTTTTGATCCAACATCATGCCCATCCAGTTGCATCATCTTTTTCTTCAAATAACACTCTAAGACCCAAAGAGTCTAAGCAATTATTTTCTTCAAAATTATCCTCATTATACGTATGTTCCGACCTCTTATCTTAGCCATTGCCCATGAATTCCTCACTCCCATTATTCTGAACCCTCATAGTAGAAAACTGCAATGCCCCACCAGTCTCCTTATTTTTCTCATGCACTGTGGGAGTTTCTTTAACTTCAAATGGTATCACTACGTCAACTTCCATAGTTTCAGGCGAATCACAAGTATATACAAATATTTATTAAAAAATAAGTTGTGATTAGTAAATGTTTATATTTTAATTTATATATTTTTAATTAATTTTTTTTATATTAATAATGATGCACAAATGAAAGCATAATTTTTTTTTGACTAAATATGAATAAGTGAGTAAAAACTAAAATTAAAACAGTAAATAAATATACAATAGCAAGAAGGAGGATTTATATATACTAGCGGCTTCACAGGCACGGCAGTGCCTGTTTAGCCACTTTTTCTATTAATTTTCAGTTGATAATTATGATAATTTCTAGGAATACATCATTCACTCTAATTTATCAATTCTTGTCGTCGTCGTCTTCTTCTTCTTCTCCTCCGCTATGTTATTCCTCTTTCTTCTCATTCGTTGCTTTTTCCAAAACAAAAACAAATTTTATAAAGAAAAGTAGTGGACCTCCTCCTCCTCCTCCTCCTCAATTTCGTTACGGAAATGAAATGAATTTTGTTGAAAAATAGAAACGGACTTCATTGAAAAAATGAATTGCATTTCATTAAAAAATAGAATCGAATTTCTTTAAAAAACAAAAACGGATTTAAAAGGAGAAACATATTTCTTCTCCTCCTCCTCT
The DNA here is from genome assembly GCA_036250425.1 of Stylosanthes scabra. Taxonomy (NCBI): domain Eukaryota; kingdom Viridiplantae; phylum Streptophyta; class Magnoliopsida; order Fabales; family Fabaceae; genus Stylosanthes; species Stylosanthes scabra. The sequence goes on from JASCZI010181430.1 coordinate 71,792, forward strand.
TCATTATCATCATCTTGTTATCTTCCTCCTCCTCTATTTTGTGCATTTTCTTCCTCCTCCTTCTTCTTCCTCACTTATTATCTTTATTTTTCCTTCTTCAATGGTTTATCCTTCCTTTTCTTCCTCTTCTTCTTTGTTGTCGGTGCTATCATGATTACCGTTATCATTCTTTTCCTCATCCTTCTAGTCGTCGTCATCGCCATTGTCATCGTTATTATTGCTCCTATCGTCGCTGTCATCGTGGTCATGTCGTGGTCATCTTCTTCTTTCAAGGTGCTGAGGAGAAAAAAAAAACTACACTAATAAAAATGGAAAAATGAGCGTGTAGAGCTTATTGAACTTGATTGTGTATGAGTACTGTATATTATTTTTCAACAAAATATTAAACTTTGTTAATGTTATATTTAATAAAATAATCGTTGTCTTATGCCAACTAAATATTACCCCTAACAAACAAATACTTTTTATATCGATCTAAGTTTTAAATTAATATTTAAAGAATTAGAAAATTGTTTTAAGAGATTCACTCTTTCTCATTTTTTTTTATAAATTACGTGTCATATTTTTGTATTTATTTTTTACCCTCAAGTTTTTGTCTTAAATTTAATCTTCTTATTCATCTTCTTTGATAAATTACTTTCTCAACCTTTATTAAATTATGTTATTTTAATTTAAAAATTTTAATATTAATGAAAGATAAAGTTACCTTAAAAAATTAGAAAATTAAGTCTCTTTACAGGACTACGTTTTTCGAACTTAGTCATTGACTGTTTTAAAAAAATTAATAGCATATATTACAATCTTGTTAGTTAATATTATTTGTTCAAAATAAAAAAGATGTTCTCATTATTGGTTTTAAAAAATTAATAACGTATATAATTTTGATCATTAATATTATTCGTTAAAAAATAATCATTATTTGTTTAAAAAAATTCATTACCTATACTTACAATTTTGATCATTAACATTATTCGTTCAAAATTTAAAAAGAAATCTATGTTTTGTAGAAAAAATTATGACCTGTGCAACTTTGAATATTAATTTTATTCGTTCACAATAAAAAAGAAACCGAAAAAAAATCATTCAAAACAATAAATTTTTTTTTCTCCCAAAACCAACAAAAAAATTAATAATAGAAGAACCTAGGCACATATAATAATTAGTCTGTGAATAGATTCAAGTTGAAATAATTTTTTACAGAATAAATTCAAAAAATATTTAAGCTTTTTTCAATCTTTCTGTGTTTATAGATATTTTTAAAAAGAAAACATTTGTGAATTACTTTTTACAGCAGTTTTCTACTTTGTTTAAAAAAAAAAAAAAACTTTACCTTAAATTTGTATAGAGATGATTATAGTGGACCTTGAATTCTTTTAATCCTTCATCCAAATAAATAGAAATTTGAATATTAGATGTATTTCACTTTTTCGCTGGTTCAATGGAGTAATATTTTATTTTTGACCTATTTTAACCGAGAATATAAAAAGAATGGAAAAAAAATTCAAAAAACAAAGTAGAAACAAAAATGGAAGCAGACATAGATTAAAATGGGAAGTTGGAAACCAAAAATAAAGAAGATCCACGAAGAAGAAGAGAAACTGTAAAAATGAATGTTTAGCCACATGTCATTAAAATTTCAGCTTTTATAATTTATTTTAGTGGGTTAAATTAGGATGTTGTGGTTATATATCATGGTTTAATTACTTAATAGCCCAAATATAACTTACTATAACCAATAGTTGAATTTAATATTATTAGGGACAAAGAATAGAATAAAAAGTTGGACACCAAATCAAGACCAACGCCATTATATATTGGTATAGATGATTGATCGTCAAATAATTCACTTTGTTGAATAACTTCTCTACTCTCGTCATTATTTATAACAATTCCTAATTGTTTTTTCTCCAATATATTAATTTTAATTTCTCCATATAATAAGTTTTTTTAATAACTATTAAAAATACCTCAAAATTAATATAGTAAAACTAATAAGCCAATCCAATTTAAATTTAATTTAAATTTATTGACTACAGTAAAATAAATAAATTCTCAAAATATTTCTTTAATCTTACAACACAACAACAATTACTGTATTATTAGTTTTTTTTTTCATTTATTATATAAATATTTTATTAAAATATTTTATTTTAATTTAAATAATACATGTAAAATAGTGTTACTTTGTCAATAAATATGTTAATAATCAAATATTTTTACCATTTAGTATACGTAAAACTATCAAATTATGTTCTATATTATTACAAACATAATGCTATTTGAATAAGTGGTTTTAGCCAACCAAGTGTAATAAAGTGATTTATTTCTATGCTAAATAGAATATTATTTCGATGTCAAATCGTATAAAAAAATGCACCTAAATAAAGTTCTATTTGACACCGAAATAGTCTTCTATTTAACATATAAATAAATCACTTGGTTGGCCAAAACCACTTGTTCACATAGAATTATTGTTATTACAAATCTTTGTTTTCTATATTAAATTAACGGTTTCGCTATCCACACACCCTTTTGGTAGACACCAATTTCACACCCATATAAAATACGGTCATTATTGTGTTAATTGATTTCCACTTTTTGTGGTCCACTTATAAAAACCGTATTTTTATACAAGTGTAAAAGTGGTATCTATGAAAAGTGCATGTGAATAGCATTATTCTTAAACGTAATATTATTTTGTCTTAAAAACCAATATGTTCATTTGATCATCATAATTAGAAAACTTTTGTTGAGGTTGTTTTTCATTTAGATTCTTCATTTAGAAGAGTAAATTAAAATGTGTAAACATTCAAAATGAATAATTTTATATCTCTATTTTATTAAGTAAAACAATTTTTTTTTAAAAAAAATCATATAGTTTTGGAATACACAAAAAGTAAACACAATAATTTTTTTTTTAAAAATAACATATCTCCTATTTGAATTAACTGTACTCTTACAAATAGAGTCAAGATGTAAATTTAGTTTTCCTTTATAACAAATACTATATCTAATTATATAATGCACAAAAACGTCTTTTTTTTTTATTTAATCTAAAATTTGAAAATTATAGTTCACTTTGTTAATTTTGTTATATTCTTCAATTCTAATACACACGTAAAAAGCATGAATTTGGCATTGCATATTGGGTAAAATTGTTTTTCATACATATAGAAGAATTAGAATAAAAAAACAAAAGAAAAATAATATTAGTGAAAAAAGTACAGACATATATCAGACAGTTAAACCGCTTTAAGAAACTGCCTTATGATAATAACACTATCCATTTTTTAACAATTATTTATTTGTTTTTTAATAATAATATATAGTATTTGTTAGTCGATAAGCACAATACTCAAGAGGGGTGAATTGAGTATTTGAACAACAATTATAATTTTTCGCGGAAGTATAAATATCTAAGAACTAAGAACAACACAAGTGCTTGTACTAGTATTTTTCTAAGGGCGCAAGTCAATTCTTAGGCACTTATAAGGAGCTTGTAGTTTCCAAGAGCACTTGTTATAAATTAAATGACTTGAAATTAAATGACTCAAGTGTTTTTGTTTGCTATTTTTCCAAGGACTTAAGCCACTTCTTAAGTACTTATAAGGAGGTTTTACTTTGCAAAAACACTTGTAAAATTAAATGACGGAATTGTAAAAGATAAGGGATAGAAGTACGATACACAAGATTTATAATGGTTTGGCGCAACTCTTGCCTACGTCCACTCTTTCTCAATCGCAATCGAGAAGTTCAACTATCACAAAGCTTCAAGGTGCTTGATAAACCGTTTACAAACTTTGAGCTTTAGATCCTAACACCTCACGGCGTTACAATAAATCACTCCACTCGAAGTAATCACAACTTCAAGAATTTCCTTGAGTGTTTATCTTAATCGACTATAGTGTTTAATCTCTCAACTCAAATGATAAGAGAACCAATCTCTTATCTTACAATAGAAGTAAACAAATTTTGGTTGCTCTCTAATGAGGACTGAAATATTACAAATGAAGAACTATGAACCAAATGTGTTTTGTAACATCCCAATTCCTAGACTGCAGTACTAGTAATTGAGAGTTACTATTCAGTGACCATTAGGACTAGTTTATAATCCTAGCTATATAATATGAGCCTATCGCATTAAGCGTACATCATTTATTAATTAAATCATACACACACGCATATATATAGTAGGGAAAAAAATAACACATAGTTATAGTTAATAATATACATATATTTTACAGACTTTTAATAAACGAACTAAGCTCTGAGTTCTGGCCCATCCTGACAACCCCTAGACTGGTGCTCAGGCTTCTAACAAAATACCTAACCCTCAAAAAGTACTACAAGGCGAGGGAAAGACTTTATTACAAACTACACACATCGAAACTTTCTTCAATTATCTTGTCGAGGATAGTTGCCTCGCACCTCTGCTGATTCTTCCGAAGTGGAACGGAACGTAGTTGAGAAATAGTGGATGCTGGAATGTCAAGAATATGCTCGATCGGAGGAGATGTGTCCATGAGGGTGATGACGCTGTCCCTTTGAATTGTGAAGTAGTTGATGAAGTAGTAGAATCTGTGAGGAGAGATGAAAGAGCAGCCCGGGAAATCTCCGATCTTCCTTTCCTTGTCGACGTCTTCTCTATAACGATATCCTGCGCGGGGAATAACTAAAGGGGTGAGAACCTAAAGTTCTCAGTAAGGTACGTGCTATGGGAGACTCTTTTAAGGGGAAACCCTAGGACATTCATCTAAGTTCTGGTCAGTCACCTATGATTTGTTCCATTTTCTAAGCTCCCTATTCCAATTTCTTCTTAACGTGTCAATTATTTCTATTAGTCACGACAGTAATTTCAGTCCTAGTCAAAATTACTTAACAGTCAAGGGAAGGGAAACAAGTACAAAAGTCACACAACACACACAAGCAAGTAGGAACATAATCACAAACAAGCACATACACCCAAATAAATGAAAATGCGGCAAACAAGTTTGATGCATGCCTGATCCTAGTGCAGGCCACGAGCTCATGCGTCAGTTGTCTACCCACAACCCGACGTTACTCGGAACAAGTCCGAATATGGTTTCTACATTGTGTATAGTCTGCGAGGTGCCATCATGGTATAAACCATGTACAATCTGCGAGGTGCCATCATGGTATAAACCATGTATAGTCTGCATTTTAAATAATTATGACATCATGTCGTTCGCCTCACAGTGACAAACAGGGCCTTGACCGTATCTGTGGATCAGCTACTCCACGACTAGTCTTAAACCAGCTCAATCGACACAGTTCATTATTAACATTATAACATTGTTTCTTCATTGAGATAATATGATCACACATATCATTCTTTGTAATTAACTTTGTTCTTATGATCATGTTGTTCTTTCGTAACCCTAACTAGTTGTATTTATAGTTTGAACCCAAACTTTCCCTTAATTACATTTTGACACCTATAATGTTACTAAATTTTTGGTTTTAGCCCACAAGCTTTTGAATTTCATTTTAAATGTCTTTTTACCATCTAAAATCATTTTTAACAATCTTAGACTTATATTTTACCATTTTATTAAGGTTATTTATTAAAGTGACAAAAATTAGATTATTTACCTATTTTTACCATTCCTTTTGTTACTAAAACTTAACTAAAGTTACCAATTTTGTTTGCCTCTTAACTATCACTCTATT
>JASCZI010181431.1:2912-20557 GCA_036250425.1 Stylosanthes scabra
AATAATTATTTTTGGTATAAAATTTATTCATTATGCTAGGTATAAATCAAAATCAACCATCAAAATTAACCATTGATATATAGTACACATAATTGTTGAAAATTTATTTATACTATGAATGAATACTATAACAAGTGGACTTTACAATTGAATAAGAGATAATTTATAGTTAAATAATTGATTAAGATTACATATAGAAAAAGCAATATTTAATCATGTTAAAAATAGATAGAACAATTATAAATCATATTTTATTATGTTATATTTTTTAGTTTTTACATAAGCTAATCAAGATATAAGTTTAGTTTTTTCATACATAGAAATAATTTTAATTTCAAATCGTAAATATATCCATATTCAAATTTTATTTGTATATATTTTTCTCGCTATCGAATTTTCTAATTTCGTAATTGATCATAAGTCACTTTATTTTAATTTATAAAGCATAATTTTAAAACTTTTGAAAATAATAAGAACTAAAATAAGCAATCAATATTTTTTCAGACAAAACCAGTTAACTCTTTTAAAACTATTTTGTTTATGTTAAATTCTACATCCTAAATAGTTATCCAAAAAAATTCTACATCCTAAATCATAAATTATTATTAACCCTAAATTATAAATCTAAATGGTAAAATCGATGTCGATTTCGATAATTTCAAAATTAATAAACAGTTGGCAAACAAAATTGACTAGGGGATTCAGCTGTTCTCAGAGAACCAAGAAAATCATAGTAGTTTCAGTATTTGCATAATTATATGAAGTGGGAAGCAATTAAGTTTCCTACGCACGGCAGCTCCAAAGGCTTCAGTGATATCCAAATCCTCTGGCTTGATTCCTTCTGGTAGTTTCCAATCAAAGTGACAGAGCAAGGCAGCAAGAGGAAGTAAACAGATCTACTCATGCATACAATTTTCTTTTCTTCTCAATCCAGGTAATAGTTTAGAGAAAGTAAGAGAGTTTCCAAAATAGGAAATGAAACAGAGGATAGCCAACAACGAGACCTTCAATTTCACATATGACATGGATTCATTTTATACCAATATGCCAATACATAACAAATATCACACCTTAATTTATTAGGCACTATGATCAATCTATCTAATATATTATATATGGTAAGGTGTAGGAATCAAGTAAAGGTTGTTTTTCCTTCCAACCACGGCTCCTTGTACTTCATTCATATCCAGATCCTCTGCCTTCATTCCATTAGGGAGTTCCCAGTTGAAGCGGTAGAGTAGCATAGCTACAGCAAACTCCACGTTGGCTAAACCAAAGTTAAGTCCTGGACACATTCTCCTTCCTGCTCCAAAAGGAACATACTCCAAGTTTGTCCCCTTGAAATCCATAGGATTGTCCAGAAACCTTTCAGGCAGGAAGGTTTCCGCATCATACCAGTAATCTGGATCTCTTCCGAGCGCGTATGCATTTACCATGACTTTAGTATTGATGGGTATATGATATCCATGGATGGTGCAGTCTTCTCTAGCTTGTCTTGGAAGCAACAGAGGAAGAGGAGGATGTAACCTCATTGTTTCGCTGATCACAGCCTTCAAGTAGGGAAGCTCTGATACATCTGCCTCCTGGATTGTTTGCTTTCCTCTCAAAGCTTGTCGAATCTCAGCCTGTGCCTTCTTCATAGCCCTGGGGCTTTTCATCAATTCCGACATAACCCACTCTATAGCTACTCCTGAAGTATCTGTTCCAGCAGCAAATATGTCCTACATCATAGTTTTAAAGGTCTTAGTTATCATAAGAATTTGTATGAAAATGGAGCTACAAAAGTTTAGACATACTAACCAAAATGATTGCTTTGACATTGTTCATTGTAATTTGGGTGTCAAGGGTGCCACTATGTAGGACTCTTAAAAGAACCTCAACAAGATTCTCCTGCTTTGTGTCTTCCCCTTTTCTTTCTTCATTCTCCTTTATGATCTTATCTAAGATCATGTCGATCTTGACGTGCATCTTCTTCAGTTTGGCTTCAAAACCAGTGATGAAATGCAGAGGTTTCAAGGAAGGAAACAAATCCGAAATGGCAAATCCATCGCCTGCCTCTGCCATCTTCTTCACAAGGGACACAAACTGTTCATGGTCTTCGGATAAGTTGCCAAACGCAGCTCTAGAAACCACAGTGCTTATGAGATTGTCAATCATTTTACTGAGATCGATGGCTGCACCGGCGGATTTGAGAATTGTTTCTAGCATGTTAGCTACCTCCTCTTGTCGGATATAGAACAAAGACTGGACCTTCTTTGAACTAAGAAGTTCAACTGTGCATATCTTTCTCATCTGTCTCCAGAATTCACCATAGGGAGAGAATGCAATGTCTGCTGATCCATAGGCTATGATCTTGGAAAGAAGGAACTCAGGCCTATCTGCAAAAGCAAGATCGTGTGTCTTCATGATTTCTCTGGCCATGTTGGGGGATGAGACAATCACTGATGAAATCTGACCAAGTTGAAGGTGCATGAGTGGACCGTGTTTGTTTGATAGTTTTCTGAGAGCCTGGTGAGGAAGTGATGAGCCTGCAAGTTGATGGAGGTTCCCTATGAGAGGTAGTTTCCATGGCCCAGGTGGCAATTTATGGACACCCTTACCCTTGTTTGTAATCCATGGCAATAGCACAGAGATGAGGAAGAGTAAGCTTATTATGATAAACACCATGGATGAACTAACTTCCATTGGCACTTGGCAGATCTAATTCGCTCTTTCATGGAAGCTTTAACTTATTAATATACACTTGTCCAACCAATTCATCTTTGTTTTATGATATATTTTATTTTAGTAAGGTATACATGAACTCAGATATTTCTATATTTTAATTAATTTTAATTATAAAATATATATAAAATTAAGATCAATCATTAAAAACAATCCCGGTTATACTTGAAACATTTCCTTTATTTTATTTGTACCAGTCAACCAAACTTTAAGATGAGTAATTGGTTGTCTTACAAGTAAATTTTGATTTTTAAGGAAGGTTACTTATTTATATGTGCATGCAACATGAGACATTTATTTCGGTATCCAACCATGTGGGATCTGCTCCCTAACACTAATTTATAGTCATTTATAAGGTTTTTAAGATGATTTCTCTGGCCATGTCGGGGGATGAGACAATCACTGCTGAAATCTGACCAAGTTGAAGGTGCATGAGTTGAGCGTGTTTGTTTAATAGTTTCTTAGAGCCTGGTGAGGAAGTGATGAGCCTGCAAGTTGATGCAGATTCCCTATGAGAGGTAATTTCCATGGCCCAGGTGGTAATTTATGGACATAATTCTCTCTCATATATTAATATGCTTGTGCAATCGATTCGTCTTTATTTTATGGTGTATTTTGTTTGTGTGAGTCAACCAAAATTTAAGATGAGTAGTTGGTTGTCTTACCTCTTACGCCATTGTATTTGTACACGTAATTTTCATTTTTGAGGATTATATCTGCATGCCACGTGTGGCGGTTATACAAGTTATTAATTCTGACCAGCAATTAGTAATATTAAAATGGTAAGAGATAATGCAAAGTTAAATAATTGCTTCTCTTATTTCATTCTGTGCTGTGTTCATAACTCTTGGGTTCTTGATTAGCTCTGACATAGTCCACTCTAGAACTGTTGCTGAAGTATCAGTCCTACCGAAAGCTTCCCTTGAAACTAAGGTAATCACCAATGAGAAAGATCATGTGTGTTCATTATTTGCTTGGCCATGTCAGGGATGAAACAAGATTTGACCGAGTTGAAGAAGGTGCATGAGAGGTCTATATTTGAGTGATAGATCTCATAAGAACATGATGTGGGAGTGAGGTTGCTCCTGCTACTGCTAGTTGATGAAGGTTCCCTATTAAAGGCAACTTCCATGGCCCTGGTGGCACCTTATTTAACTCACTCTTTGCATTCAATTCTTTTCTATATATCTTTGACACCAAAATAAGAAGCAGCAACAGGAATGGGGTGATGATCATTGATCACCAATAAGGAGGGAGAATATTGGAACTCCATGGCAAGAATCAGAGTTTGGAGCTCCAAAAACTTTATCAACCAAAGCCTTAATGAGAATATACTCTTTTATTAAATGATGAAAGTATATAGTTGTCTATTAAAATTTTAAGTGTTATTTTTAAAATAGAAAAAATATAGATATATATTAGAAATAACTACAACTACATAATTAAAATTTTTTTCATAATTTTTAAAAGATTACTAGATACTTCCACCACCATAAATAAAATTTACTTTTCTATCTTTTAGATTCGAGATACTTAGTCCTTATTCTAGGTGTATATCAAAATCAGCCAATAAATTAGTTATTGGTGTATAATACGCATTGAAATACAAAATACATATGTAGTTTGACTCATTTTTAATGTGCATTTTGTATTTTAATGTGTATTGTACATTAGTGGCTGATTTTAATGCTGAGGTACAATTGCATACGGAAATTTAGGATGCGGTAAACTAAATTATTGTATAACTAGTGTTTTAACTTTAAAAGCAACAGTACTAAATAATACTTATAGCCTGTAGGAAGTGCTTACTTGATCTCATGCGTGATGCAGAATTCTAATGGTCATTTGGTTTTTATATGCCCAAGTTGCCAAGATTTTTCTAGTCCGAGACATAACATCACATATAAAATAGTTTTTTTTTTTTTTTTGCCATGCACATTTTTATCTGTAAAATCTAATAATTTTATTCAGGTGGACTTTTGTGATTTTTTGAATAGTTGAATTTTAAAAAAAAAATATTGGAATATTTTTTGGGTAGAAGAAAAAAAGTTTAGAAATCCCATTTTTGCTTGTATAATCTAAAAAGGTGTTAGCATCTAAATTTTGGAAAACTTTTGGTGATTTATTTTCCTTTTTAAGATATCCAAAAATATAGTCCAAAAATAGTTTTTGTTTCCGTTAGGGTCCTAGCCTAATTATTGTAAATGAGAGCCCAGAAGAATGTAAACGAAACTCCAAAATGATGAATATTGGGAGACCTTAAAAAAAGTAGGCCCAACATCTGTGGAAGTTCATATCGAGTTGCAACAGTGGGAAGTGGAGTCCACCATGGGGTGTGTTAAAACTTAAAAATCGGTGGATAATATAGCGCCACACATGGATAGCAGGTTATGGGAATTGGCAAAGATAAGATACGGATATCTAAATTCTAAACCAAGGTAAGGTGTGTGCTTTCTATACAGAAAAAAAAAAGAAGCAAGAAGGGGAACGAGTATTTGTTTTGCATACATTTTGGTGTCAAGTTAAGAATGATGATGAAGAATCTGAGCTTGAGATCACAACTTGACATTGCAAGGCTTTCCAATCCTTGTTATTTCTCACAGCGTCATCATTTATTATTTGTGAAAGCCATAGCCATCAAGTCAAACATAGTAGCATCAGATTTGAAACTCAAACAGCACACCAGAGCTTCAAGATTAGCAGTGACTCTGAGACACCGAATTCCAATTACCCTGCACCGCACAACCGATGTTCCAATTAAAAATGAGCATCATTCCACTTGCAGGCTTGTCATCATGGGAGCGGCGGTGTCCGTGGGCATATTGGTGATCATGAGTGGGCTGGATGGGCAGAGGGCTTGGGCTTTGGGCCCTGAAGGCCCACTTGTGGAGGAGTTCTGGGACAATGTTAGGAGATACGCGCTGTACGCGCTAACTGTGAGCACGGGAGCCCTGTACACGATCTTGCAGCCCATACTGGAGCTCCTCAAGAACCCCATCTCTGCCATCCTCGTCATCGTCATCTTTGCTGCCTCCATCTTCATTGTTTCTCAAGTCCTTAATGCCATGGTTGGTGTTTCCGATTTTACTTACAACTATGCCTACTAATAATATTTCTTTCTATCTTTGTATTGCAAACTCCACTATATATGACTAATACCTTACCCTTTTTTATTATTTCTTAATGCCAAGTTGCATGTTAAAAATCGTTAGATGAGTTCTAGCACAGGGACAAATAGTCAATTTTAAAAGAACTTATTGTAAACCTCTTTTAAATATGAATTTACCTGATTCAGAAGGGAAGAACTTGCATCGGTATCTCAATTCGAATTCAAAGGATTGATCAAATTCTATTATCCGCGATCCTTTATTAAAAAATAACTCTAGTTACGTGAATTTCCACAGTTGGATTTAGTAGGAAATACAAAAGAAAAATGTGGCCTATTCCCCGTAAAGGGCGAACAAGTTTAAATTTATAATAGATGATTGATGATGTGAAAAGATAAAGAATCTATAAGCAGACGAGGGATGCAACGGAGAGAGGGTAGGGGAGAGTGTTGGAGTACTGAAAGGAGATTATTGTGTCCGGGGGAAGGGGCTTGCCATCATTGACAAGGCAGTCATCGTACCGGAGGCGGCGAAATAGTCTTGGGTTGATCAAAGTAGCGGAGCTGAACATTCCGCATTTAAGGTGAATGTTGGCTAAGCTGCAATCATTGCTGCATTTGTTTATTATTTGAACTGCGTAGGAAGGTATCCCGTTTGGTAGAGGAGCCACTTCCCCTGAATATATGCCTATGTCCTCATTCGAGCATGCCTCATTCCTCACTGCATCCATGCATAATGTAAAATCAATATCACTTCTCAGTGGTGCCCATCTACATTAAGGAGTAAGGGTGTTTACCTAGGAGCACTGTTAAGGCAATGCCCATCCACAACATGCAAATACTTCCAGCTTTGCCAAATTTGACCACAACCCCCATCTTCAACAAACAACAACAAGTAGACATTAGTTATTTGAGTAGTAGCAGAAATGAATATGCTGCAAGTTTATATATAGAGACAGTTATAATATAATCATTTTGCTTGGTTCCAAGGCTTTTTGTTCTTGGAAGCTATTAGTAGTGCAGAACCTCATTTATAAGCTCAGAACTCAGAAGCTCCAATTCCTCTGTTTCATTGTAGCTGTCTTTTTTTTTTTTTTTGGCTGAACGTGATTATAATTATAATATAATAATAAAAAGGGAAGACATGAAAACTCAACTGCCACTAAGAGTATATTGGCAAAACATCTAACCTATATGCTTTTACTTTTCAAGATTATTTTCATGCAAGAACTGGTCATTCATTAACTATAGTTCTTTGAGAAAGTAATGTAGTATAGAAGTGAATATAGTATAGGTTGCAGAGTGTAGATTAGTAATTGCTTGCAGCGAGTGGATGAAACAAGAACTGAGAGCAATAGAGGCATGCCTAGTTGCTTTTGACAAGCGGCGGGATAGTATGATACTAGAGATTTATTGACTTGTCTCACCCTTTTTCTCTCATACATTCTACCACACGAGCGTCCCTATATGCTATGTTACTCTCCTTTTCAAACATAAGAGTTAAGACACAACTCAACCTACTTGTATAGAGTAATCCTAATTAAATACAAGAGAACTCTTAATAAAGCTATTGTGCATTATTGATATATAATGATGGACTTAGTCCCACTGCTATCCAATATGTTATGTCAAACACTATATATTGACAAAAAGACTAATAAGTAATAACCACTCCAACGAACACTTGGCCTATCACTACCTCACGTCACTCAAACTTTACCACGTACAGGAACATAACATCAATAATTAATAAATTCATTAATACCCAGGCTTACTTATCGTAATCGTAAGAACTTCAATGATGAATTTTTTTTTTTTGCATGAACAGAAAAATAGCAAAATATTTCAAATATATATATTTTTTTCAACAATATATAACAGGCTTCATGTATAGATGAAGGTGTTTGTTTCGAATAAACTAAGTTAGAAGGTACCTGTTATGGAGTGGGACTTCTTGCTAGATGAATGGGGTGGAGCTCCGAAGCTCAAGTCTGAAAAAAGGTATAAGGATTAGTAATATAATAATGAGTTATCTCATGGGAATGATGTTTTGGTTTGTATAATGTTGAGTAGTTAAAAATAAAGTAAGATTTTGTATGATTTTTTTTTTTTTGGTAAGGGATCTTGTGTGATTCTTTTTATTTTAGTAACTAATCTGATGTGATTCTATTTTATTCTATTAAGATATCTTTTAATTTTTGTTTTGTTGGATTTTTTTCTAAGCTCTAAATGTCGTGGACTTGGCTCATTGGGCTAGTTCTAGTTCGTAACAATACACAATAAATTATTTAAAAAGAAAAAATAAATTAGATTGATATAATAGTTAATTCATTAATTTATTTAAATAAATGTGGAAATTCAAATTTTGTGCAGTAAACTCAAATGGTCAGCGTTAAAGTTTTAGCCATTAGGAGATGAATATAGGAATTTGAGTGTTTTCCTATTTTAAAGTTTGCATGGTCAAGCTCCTTAATTAGAGAGGAGAAGGTGCGTGCATGTACGTTGGCGTGTGTGTGGTGAATGCTAGAAACTTCAGAGAGCTTCTGTATCTTTAGAAATGATGGTGGTGTTGGTAGGCATCTTCGGCCATTCTTAGCTTTTCGTGGGATTCCCTAATCCCTATCCCAAACAGTACATAATATTATAATATGACCCACTTTTAGCTTCTATTATTGTTCTTGTTACTCATATCATTAACACTTTGATTTGAGAGTTCCCCTTGTTCATATCTCCATGTATATATGCATATTATGTCATGAATTTTTCATCAAATAAAATAATATAATAAATTAGGTATATAGGAGCGAGGTGAGGGTAATTGGCAAGAAGAGAGAGAGATCGAGATAGATGGATGAAAGAAGGAGGCAGCATTATGAGATTGATGAGAAGAAATTAAAGAGGCTATTGAGAAGAAGTGTGCAGTATGTTGTGTCGGTTTGTTTGTTTGGTTTGTTTGTTTGGTACTCTTCAGGGTTCTCCATACTCCCACAGTCTTTGAATGCTTACTTCTCCACGTTCCTTCTCTCCATGCTCACCCGCACCCTTCAAAGGAAATACATGTTCCTCCTCTGCAATGCCATTCTTGCTTTTCTTGCCACCAAATCTCTCTATCATGCACCACCGCCAGTACTCAATGGAGTAGTAGAATGTTATTATGAACAACAACAAGTATCATCATCAGAATTGTTACAAGACCCTTTCTTAACAGAAACTGAAGAAGGAAAAGAACACCATGATGAAGCTTCGTCTATAACAAAAGATGAAGAAGGAGGGAAAGGAATTAATAGCGAAGAAGAAGTCCTTCAAGTTGAAAGGACACAGCAAGATGAAGGCGATGCAACAAACGAAGAAGAATTGGCGAATGCAGATGAATTGAACAGAAAGTTTGAAGAGTTCATAAGGAAAATGAAGGAGGAGATCAGGATTGAAGCTCAAACGCATCCAATTGCAGTCTAGTTAATTAATCACAACTCATATTCAACCCATGTATCTGTTTCTGTTCATCAGTGAACTAGTCTGATCTTTTTTATTTGTATTTGAATGTTACATATATATGTCAGTATAACCTCTTAACTAGTGTATGTATTGCTTTTCTACCTCTCTTCCAAGCATTCACAAACAGTAAATTAAAAGAGTAACAAGAATAATGGTTATTAACTTATTATGTTGTTGATAGATATGTGGAAAATACTAGAAAGGACACGAATTCAAAACGTTCACATTCGAATCTTTAAGTGGGGATTAACTATTTACAAGAAAGCACGTGCTGAAGTAGTGCTAATTAACTGCCCTCGCTACGTAGCTGATTACAGAATAATTAAGCCTAAAACCTATGTGTTTTACCTAATCCATTGCTAATCATATATTACAGTATTAAGTAAACTTTATTATATCTAACTCCAATAGTACGAAATTGTGAAACTATTGAATGCTTCAAAGAATAACCACGTTACAAATTACGATCTTACTACAATATATTAGTTGTTGATCAGTGTATATTAGTGACACTTGGCGTTTGAGATGATGAGATCGGAAATTAAAGGCCAAATCAACATATTGGGTTGCATGGCTAATTCAAGGGAAGAAACTTGGAGTTTTAATTTGAGGTGTTAAAATGTCCACTTGGAGCCTTAAGAGACATTATTGCTTCTGCTTACTTTCTTTAATTTGCATGTCTTCAATAAAAGTACTACATGAACAATATAATCTACTTACACGTATAAATTAAATATTTCTTGTATGTGTTTTTGATATGAGAAACTATTGAATTGGTGCCTGCCTCACAGAATGAATTTCCCAAGTTTTGGTAACATCAACAGAAAGATCTGAGAATTATTGATGGGAATTGATGAGGCAAAACAGTCATTGCTTGCAAGAGATCATTTTCATGACAAAAGTGACCTCCAGAGAAGAAGGTCTACCAGGAATTATGGCACTGCTTCATCAGATTCATCCTCACAGACCATCAATAATCTCCAACGAAATAGTAATAATGTAATTACAGTAGTCCAGAATAATAATAACCCTTCAACACCAAACCCAGAATTTAATTTGAAACCAGTGTTGTTGTGGTTAACAATCTACCTAGGTGGAGGTACCCTATGCTTCTATCTGGTAAGTAACCAAATTGAAGGTATAAAAACCAATCCCTTTCTTGATGCACTTTACTTCTGTGTTGTGACTATGACCACTGTGGGTTATGGTGATCTTGTCCCCAAAAGCATTGTGTCAAAACTACTTGCATGCTTCTATGTCTTCACCGGAATGGCCATCGTTGGCTTGGTTCTTAGCAAGGCAGCAGATTACATTGTAGAGAAGCAAGAAATGTTGGTTGTTAAGGCCATGCACAAAGAGCTTGACAAAGAGTTTCAATCTAACAACAAGGCCAGACACAAGTTCTTGGTTGCAGTTTGCAGTTTCTTGGTGCTTATCACAGTGGGAGTGATCTTCCTTTCTTGTGTTGAGGATCTGGATCTTGTGGATGCATTGTATTGTGTTTGCTCCACGGTGACCACTTTGGGTTATGGAGATGAGAGCTTTTCAACTAGCATTGGTCGTGCTTTTGCTGTGTTATGGATATTGAGCAGCACCATTTGCTTAGCTCAATGCTTTGCTTATCTTGCTGAAATGCACACTGATGAAAAGCAAAAATCACTTGCCAAAATGATTCTTTCTAGAAAAATCTCACGTCCTGATCTTGAGGCTGCTGATCTTGATGGAGACAAATCTGTAAGGTAATAATTATGTGCAATTATTATTGCATTTCTATATAGCTATGTGTGTATATGCTTAATTTATCTCACAGAATTATGTTTGTCCTCAGTGCTGCAGAGTTTATTGTATACAAGTTGAAGGAAATGGGAAAGATCAACGAAGATGATGTGTCGAATGTAATGGAATGGTTTAGAAAGCTAGATATAGATAAATCAGGAACTCTCACAGAAGCTGATATCATTTGAATTTAGTAGTCTCTAGAACTTTTACTCAGTGGAAGAGGATTAGCCTCCAATGGTAAAGGGCATTTTAGTCATTGGAATAAGCTGATGTAAAAATGTAATGATCAGCACATATACATGTTTTGTCTTTTTGATGATCAACAAGAACAGAGGACACAAATGAATTCAATCAAGAATTGAGAGTGATTGGGCTAAATTTTGCACTTCCTTTGGGTTTAAGGTTTCTTAAAATATATTAGTATTACCATTATTTAATCAAAGAAAACTGAAACATAATATAGGTAAACTTCAATCTCATGAAAGAGATGAGAAGGGCATTGTCAGTGTCACAAGCTAATAATAGGAGATACATTTGATTTTGTTCTGATAATTATTATTCATTGCATCATTGTTGAACGGAGAAGCTCCTCCACACAAAATAATGGTTGCTTGCAAAATGGGAATGGGCTCAAGTGCTGAACCTTCCAAAATTCAATCTCTGAAATCACCAACTCAGCCCAATCCCTCAACAATTATGATTTTATTAAGTAGATGCAACTCTTGAAATGGAGGGAAAAAAAATTAGATACCTAAGCAGATAGATTATTCAAGTTTTTAAGTAAATTAATTCACAATGATATACGCCTTTGTATCAAGCTATCAGCACGTATAATAATATAATGAAATGCATAGGCTTACGTCTCTATGTATAAAATACTGTATCTTAATGTACGTGTTTTATTTTTTTTTTGGTGACTTTATAGTTTATAGTATATGTATTATTTTAATTTTAATCTGCCAACTCAAACTATGAAAAGCTTAGCTTGATTCCACTTTGATTAAATCACTATCAAAAGAATGGTTAGTAAATGCAAAAATTGTATTAAAGAATTATAAAGGTGAATGATATTGGATGAGAAAACTCATATCTGATAGTAATGTGTACATTGGCTCAAAGGCTATCTTAAATTGTTAATGTCCTAATTTCGTTGTTGGTAATGCCTTCCCTTTGTCGCATGCATACAAAATATATGCCATTTGGCTTCTCATCATAAACAGCTGGACCATTTTTTCACCTTTAATTCTATCGTTTTATTTATTTATTTATTTATTCTTACACTTTTAAGCAAAGATCAACCAATATATATTCATCCCAATTTTATTTGTCCTTGGAAGCCACTTTAATTTTAGTTCGTCACTTTCAAGTCATGAATACATGTCATTTCTTCATGCACTTGTTATCTCTTATGTTAGAGTAAAAACATATTTACCCGAACCACCTTAAGCTTATAGAAACAATAAAATGGATAAGATTAAGATAAGATGTTGTAATAATTTTGTCCACTTTGTAATTATCTAACTCTGATTAGCGAGTGATGATATCATAATACTAATTAAGATTGAAAATGGAAGCAACATCTGTTAACCTGCAATATGATTGATATTAGTTCGCGGTGGATATGGAAAGAAGTATTAGGTACAGCAAACTTATTTAACCGTTATCATATTGTTCAGAGATAACTAAGGTAACTTCCCAATTAACCTTAGTTAATGTGTAATCAAGTACAAATCTATTCCATCATAAAGCCGTTAGGCTTAGAAGAACGGTAAAATAGTAACCGGCTTGGCCGGCATGTAACATGTTAATGTTATGCATTTTGATTTTGATTTTTTTAGAAAATGTGTGACTAAGTTTGGTTGCTTAAGTATAGGGGGAAAGTCAATTCTATATCCATATTAGAATACATTGTCCTGAGAATAGAACCTCCATTTGTTGTTGATGTTTTTGGACTCATTCTACTTTCTCATTTGTCATTTACCTGTAACTGTAACAGTAACATACAACAAGGGGATCAAACTTCAACGTTGTTTTGTCACTTCACTTGTGTATGTGTATATAAAGTGAGTCCTCCGGTCCCATTTGTTTATATCTGTTGAGTGCATTTGTCAGCACCAAAAGAAGGGAAAAAATGGTGATGAGTTGTGAAGAGAAATATGAAGAAGATGTTCAACTTGTCCAACCAGACCCCCTGGTGTTGGAGCTTAACCGTTTGCAAAACCACCTCAAAGGTTCTTTCATATTCATATGCCTTCTTTTGTTGTTGTTTTTTCTTTTACAAGCACCAAAATGAATAAGAAGAGATTGTCTATTTCTACCATGTTGTTGCAGAAAAGGTGAAGGAATTGGCCACTTGCCAGGGTGAAATCAAGACCTTCAAGTTAACTGAAGCCCTCAAGGATAAGGCCATAGAAGAGGTATTGCTTTTTAAGTCTCTGTGTGTTTCAGTTGCATCATAATTTTGAAATATGAGAGTTTCTCAGAAATAACAGTAGCTGCAATTATTCTCTTTTGAGTCTTGCAGTTGAGAAATGAAGTTGATAAACTGGAGGAGAGGCTTGCAGTTACTGAGGATCATCTCAAACACAAGGTGCAGTAATCTGGTCCCGTTGTTTCATGGAATTTGAAATCATGTCCAGTATTGCTAAATTCTAAATGCATGTAATGTATTGTCATGCAGAATCTGGAAATCAAGAAGCTGACAGATGAAAAGAAATGTGCATTGGCTGCACAATATGCTGCAGAAGCAACTCTTCGAAGGGTACATGCAAATCAAAAGGATGATGATTCTGTTCCAATTGACAGCATCATTGCTCCACTTGAAGCTGAGATTAAAATGTACAAGAATGAGGTACAAATAGCAAGGATGCATTTCCAAATGATAAATTTAATGTAACAGCAACAATGTAACATTCTATTTGGCTTCATAGATTACAGCACTACAAGAAGATAAGAAAGCTATGGAACGACTCACAAAGTCAAAAGAATCAGCACTCGTAGAAGCAGAGAGGATTTTGAGAAGTGCACTAGAGAGGGCTCTAATTGTTGAGGAAGTTCAAAATCAGAACATGGACTTGAAGAGACAGATTGAGATTTGCCAGGCAAGAATCTCTATGCTTCCTCACATTTTTTTTTTTTGTTTCTGTTGTGAACTGTAATAACTATTTACTAACAACTTCCATGAACAGGAGGAGAACAAAATCCTAGAGAAAACACACCGCCAAAAGATTTTGGAAGTTGAAAAGCTTAGCCAAACCATTCAAGAACTCGAGGAAACCATCTTAGCAAGTGGAGCCACTGCTAATGCTGTTCGTGATTACCAACGGCGGATTTCTGAGCTGCTAGTAGGCATATCTTGAACTCATTTTCACATATAATATAATAATATGTGTGGTAACTTTGAGTTGCAACATCATGCAGGAGGAGAAGAAAACATTGGAGAGGGAGCTAGCAAGGGCAAAAGTTTCAGCCAATAGAATTGCAAATGTTGTGGCTAATGAGTGGAAGGACGAAAATGACAAGGTCATGCCTGTCAGACAATGGCTTGAAGAAAGGAGGATTATGCAGGTACATATATGGTTTTATGCATGGAATATTTGTCTTTAATATGTAGTGCTATAAAAAAATTTATAGAATTTAGCAAGGAATATTTGTCTTTAATATGTAGGCAGAGATTCAAAGGTTGAAGGACAAGCTAGCTATATCAGAGAGAACATCAAAGGCAGAGTCACAGTTAAAGGTATTTTTCTTAGTTATGGTGCATGTGTGCATCCATAACAAATTTTAACGTATGACTGATGAAGTAATAATATGTGATTGTTTCCTTCAGGATAAACTGAAGCTGAGGCTGAAGACACTGGAAGAGGGCTTAAAGCAATTCTCAAATGATCCACCCAATTCGAATGTGTTTTCTCGGTCTCCAAAAGAAGAAAAGTCTAGCATCTTAGGTTTCCTAACAACCAGTGGGGGAATGAGAAAGAGATCCACATCGCAACCTAGGGGATCTACTGTTGGAAGCTCTTTGTTCCAGCAGCCAAATATGAAAAACATGAACACAGACAATGTTGCTGCAATGTTAAAACAGGGGAGCCCTGCAAGAAAGAGATATATTTCTGCCGAAAATGCTTTGAAGAAAGGGATATGGGCGTCTAGAAGCAAAGCTGCTGACGGTGGTGAAAAGGAGAATGAGATAAATGTGAACACAGTGATGAAGTTAAACAGGTTTAGTGATCAAAACGAAGCAGCAGAAATTAGAAACACTGCTGTGGTTGATGAAGATTCCAAAAGCAAGATAACAAATGATTTTGGCAGTGAGGATGTGGTTTCAGGTTTTCTGTATGATAAGCTTCAAAAAGAGGTCATCAATCTGAGGAAGTCTTGTGAAGTTAAAGACAGAAATTTGCAAGCCAAAGATGAAGAAATTAAGGTAATAGTGATAGCCATTAATTAATACCTTGTCACCTAACCATCCTTCTCAAATTAAACAGTCGTTTCGTTTCAGATGCTTGCAAAGAAAGTTGATGTGCTGACAAAGGCCATGGAAGTAGAGTGGAAGAAAATGAAGAGAGAAGCAGCTGCAAGAGAGAAGGAAGCTTCATCAACAAAGTTTGATGATAACAAGAAAACCAGAAGCACAAGCACCTCCAAAAGGTTCAGAAATAACTTAAATTAATTTCCATGTTTGTTCTGTTTCTCCAAGACTAGACCATGACATTGTTATTAAATTGCTGCAGGATGACAAAAGATCATTGATCATTCTTTGCATGGAGATAGTTCGAAGCAATTTATTTATCATTGACGTTTGTTATTTTTCTTTGTAAATACAAAATTGAGAGGAAAAAAGAAAAGAGAAAAAAAATGGTGAGGCAATTTCTTGAAATAAACTTCCATTGGGGAATGCTGAGTGTGGGAATCTGATTATGTATATACTGATCTGTTCTTGTTCAACATGTAAATACGCATATATGATATGGTCTGTGATTGTGAGATAGCTAGACAAATCCGTCCATAATTTCCAGAGCATAAAGATGCTATTATCTTGGAATATATTTTCCAAAAACCAGAAATTATATAGTTGCTGACAGCACTATAGGTAAGACAAAATTAACAGATTCCTATGTCACTCACCAGAAAGAAATCATCCAGCCAACAAAATAGATAATTGACACCCGAATAGGGTCTTCATTTTACTCTATAAGGCATCCAATATAAACCAATTGTTATTTCTGAATCTAGTACAAAAATTTTGTCATGAGGCAAATGAAAATGCATATAAACTACATCAAGGTACATCATTACCTGGAAAAGCATTATAATATAAAAATGGAGAACGTAAATTTCAAGAATCATTCAGCAACTAATTCAGGCGAACCCTTAGATTCCAGCCATGGTTTAGCTGCTTCCAGTGTAGTCAAAAACCAGCCAGCCTTATCAGGAGCTTCGTGGAACGGAGCATTCAGTTCCTTCAAATGTGATTCAAATACATTCACCAAACCTTTCTCTGAATACTTGTGCTTCCCATGTCCAGTGTTAATTCCAAGCAGAGGTGGAAGTTCCTCTCCAGATTCCAAAGCACCAGACAAATCTTTTATCCAGACATGAAATGCGGTTAGTGCGGCTCCAAGTGAGAGACTCTTTACATGCAACGACCACTGAGTTTGAGTTTTGGACTGTATTTCTGTATATATCTCGAGTGACAAGCCCAGGTCCAGAAGCTCACAAGCTCTGTCCAACAAATTCAGGTTGACACAGAGATCAATAAGAGAATTGCAAATGGCCTTCTTTACCTCGTCAATAACCGAATTGAACAGTTCTGAAGCTTCATTTCTAAAATCTCCATCACCCTTCTGTTCCACCAAATGCCTCACCACAGACCCAATCTTTGGATTAGCTTTCTCCAAACAATTTACTAGCTTTCCAAGTTCTTCTTTTGGTGTTTGATTCATAACATTCAGAAGACAACCACAAAAACGATCATCTGGAGTGAGTCCCAAATCTAATAGTTGATTGAATGTCTTCACAACGTCATCCGTACGCTTGGCTTTTCCATAGCACTGGACAAGTGACGTCAGCACAAAAATAGTAGGCTCAAATCCAGATTCAACCATTTCTTTGTACTTATTTTCAGCCTCTGAAACCATCCCACTGCAAGAATATATGGTAATCAAGGATGAGAAGGTCCAACTATCAGGATTGCAAGTGCCAGAACTTTTCATGTCTCCGTAAACTTCAAATGCTTCATCTATGTAGCCAACATCAGCACACATAGCTAGAAGGGTATTATAAAGAAGGGTATTCATCTCCAGCCCCTTTTCCCTCATTTCCTTATAGACAATGAGTGCATCTTCACAGAATCGTGCTCTGCCATAGGCTCGTATGAGAGATGCATAGGTCGCCCAAGATGGTGAAAATCCATTACTAATCATCTCTTTATATATACTCTTGGCCTGCCATGGCCTCTTAGCTCTCCCCATGGCATCCAACAGAGTGTTATAGATAACCATGTTAGGCTTAACACCAAGAACCTTCATTTCTTCATAGA
>JASCZI010181431.1:20567-40099 GCA_036250425.1 Stylosanthes scabra
GGCCACACCATACATTTTAATCAAGGTCGCAAAAGTCACTGTATCAATGCGCCACTTTTCTGTTCTGGCGCGGTCATAGAGGCTCAAAGCCATATCAATATTACCAGCACGTCCATAAGCATCAATCATGGCCGAGTAAGTAACTTCATCGGGCTCACACCCGAAGGAAGGCATCTTTTCAAACCACTCAACAGCCCTATCAGGCAGATAACACATCCTAGCACAGCTAATTATAGTAGAGAAAGTAACATTATCAGGTTTAACCCCTCTCTGAAGCATTTCATCAAACAGCTTCTCGGCTCCATCCAAATCCTTACACTTCCTAAACACTTTGAGGGTCACATTGTAAAGAATAACCTCCCTAGACGGTCTAATCTTTTGCTGAAAGTATTTGAGAACAAGAGGTGCGGTTTGGGAACTCACCATGTTATTGAGAACGATTACACCGTCCTGCTCCAAAACATTATCCCCCAAGCTCTTGAGAATTTGAGAGACATCATATTCAGTAGGGTTGCACGAGTCCAAAGAGTTTGCAAGGTTGACAAGATTAGTGTACCTTGAATTATAAGACTTCTTCCGAAGCTGTTTGGCTCGGGGGCTTTTGGGGTTGACCCACACGTAATTCTTGGAGGAGGACGGAGATTTTTCAATTGGGTCCTCAAATTTGGAATCTTGTTGAATGTCAGCGTCTTGGGCAAGCTGAGGAGCCGATTCCTGTAGCGAGACGCGGTTGGTATGGAGAAAGGTTCTTGATTGAGTAGGCGTTAGCGGAGTAGAGGGTGGTTGAAAGGAGGAAGCAAAGTTTCGGACTTTGTGGTTGAATTTGAATGAAGAAGAAGAAGAAGCGATAGAGGGTGAGAGAGAGTGGAGGGAAGGGGAGGAGCAAACATGATAAGCCATTTTCGTTGCTCAATCCACACCTTCCCACTTCACAGAGCCTTATCGCGCAATGGTGAAAACGATACACCGTAATTTACCATCT
Source organism: Stylosanthes scabra (assembly GCA_036250425.1). Classification (NCBI taxonomy): domain Eukaryota; kingdom Viridiplantae; phylum Streptophyta; class Magnoliopsida; order Fabales; family Fabaceae; genus Stylosanthes; species Stylosanthes scabra. The sequence goes on from JASCZI010181431.1 coordinate 21,550, forward strand.
TATCCTTTCCGATATCACACATCCCTTCAGAATGTCCGGGACGGAAATGTCAATTTCTTCTTGCTTCCTGAAATAATATCTTTCTTTTAATCTTTTTTCCTTTCTAAATTTCTTAAAAGATTAAAAAAGACGAAGACGAATAGAAAAGGAACTGACCTCAAATATGTGAATTCTAAACTTTAAATTGTTTATTTTTACTTTAATTTTTTATATTTGATACCCAGACCCCAAATTCATGTAGTTTAACTTAATGCACACTGTGTTGGTTATTATGGGTTTTCTTCTTTTAGCATTGTAAAACAGGGAAAAATTAATTTGTGTGAAGATTTTTTAAATTTCAATTAATAAAAATTCAGTCAATATTAGCCAATAATTTAAATTTAATATTATATTTTTTTAGATTTCGAATGTTATAGTTATTTTAAATTTCGAAATTTTTACTTTTAAAAAAGTTATGAATGTTACACTGATGTTTTTTTTAAATGTTCTATAAGATGGCATGCAGCATGAAGCACATTTTTGCAAGGACGAATTGAAAGTGAAATTAGCAAAAATAATAAAATATGTATGTAGCTGATTTTAGACATACAGCAATGTGGGTGGATGGGAGCTTGATTTTACAAATTTAAGAATCGATAGAAATGCGGTTGCGGTGCCTACTGAATTCTGTCTGGCTTTGGATGGGTCCAAAATAATGTTCCATGATAATTAAAGACAACCATCTCAAACAAAATGTATCTTTGGACGACATACATTTATAATAACCACTGCATAAGGATACATTATTAGTTAAACCCCACGAATTTTCCTAGCCACTCCATCTCCTTTTCAAGTTTCAGATTCTTCAAATATAAACGTTATTATATATTCATCAGGACCATTTTAAATTTTTTACATGCATGATGATAGTGAATTTGAAAAATCAATATATAGGATATTAATGAAGATGGATTAGCTAGTCATCTGGCATGGCTGCTCTTTTGAGCCATTGCATGCATGCATGTGCATGTGCATGAGAATATATAATTGCTGAGGTGTGTGGTCGTACTTATTATGGGTGCCGGGATTAATCACCACAGCAGGCCAGCATTAACCCTGAACCTATGGATCTTCCTCGTACCATGCATGCACATGATCATCATGTGAGTAGCAGCCCACATGAATAGTTACTTAATTAACCTAGTTAGCACGCACGTTCATGCATGCTTTTATTAATATAACACATATTATTATATATATATACAATAATAATTACCATAATTACTAATATATAATCACATGCATCAGTTTGAAATGAATTGTTGATAGTATGTAAAATTGGATGTGTGATGTGTCATGAAAAGGGGGAGGGGACGGTGCCGACACAAGATGATGATGCATGACTACTCTCCTTCTATTCGATTATTAGTTTCGACATTATATTATCATAATCAATTATGGATTCTGTGCTGTATGTCCATGATGCGACTGCATGTCCTGCCATATTATTGCAATTTTGCAACACAGTTATACACATCCGATCCTTTGAAGCTATTATTTAAGAGGTGATGATGAAGAAAAAACTGGGATCACCTATTATGGAGATTCAACATAATATATATAGAAACCCTAAACACTATACTATCGCTTTTGCCTTTCTCAAAAAGTACCTTCTTGCATGAAATCTTTATAAGCGCTAGCATTGAAAAAGCTGGAAATCAATGGAAAATAATTAGTAAAACTATTCTTTTTCCTATTACTAACAAACGCTTCAAAATAAGAAGTTAAAAATCTGTTCTAATACATACCGGTAGGCATCATAGAAAAGAGGAAGAGAATGGAAAATTGGATCACTGATAATCTGAATATTAATAAATATAATATAAAATCACATCATCAATCTTGATGCTTGGTTGATATGTACAAGAATTATTATAGATAGATACCACCTAATATAAAAGCATTGGTACAGCTACGAATGTGTATGATTAGAATTGTATTGCATAAAATTTTGCAAATTAAGACAATAATTGAACTATACACATACAGTGTCTTTCAATGAAAGCAACTTGTATCTCTGGATTAACATTACGAGGTCCCTTTCACTTGTTTGAAAAGAAACACATACACTTTCTATTGTTACTTTATGCAAGTGCCAAATTAAAGTGAATGTCGGCTTAGTAGATCCGATCCCCCCTAACTAAACTAAACCTGTGTAAAAGTTCCTTTAGTTTATTAATTACCTTACACTTCTAAAGGAAGTGAATCAAGTCAAAATAAGTTATGCATTCATGTCTTATTTGGATAACCTTAATTTCCTGTGAGCAGTGAGCTTATTATTACAGTATAATAATATGCATGGTATAGAAAATTAGCTAGTTACTAAATAAAATAGGAATGATGAGGCCTTGTATTATTGCGAGTTAGCTAGATATTAGGGTGATGCATGGAAGTGATAATGATAATATGGAAAGGAAATAAAGAAGAGGATCATGGTTGTCAAGTTGTCATTGTCTACACTCTATTGAGGTCACTCCTCAATACCAACTAAAGCATAAATAGGCCAACCCTTATTATTAATATTTCTCCACATAACAACATCCCCCATAAGCTCACCTATTTGTCACCTTCCTATTCCAAAATTCCCACTTCATCAATAACATACACATTCATCATCTATCTCAAATTAACTATAATTCAAGTTTATAACTTGATAATGTTATTATTATATGTCCACTTGAACATGATATACCCTAGCTAGCAAATTATGTAAACTTTTGTGATTATAAGAAAAGCAGAAACAAACCAACAGAAAATTATCAATTAGTAGTAGTAGTAGTAAAGTTTAATTACTTGTAGATCATAAGTACGTATGATCATAGAAAGGAGCTAACCTACAGAAACGACGAAAATGAAAAAAGGAAGAGAAAAGGGAGACAATGACGTAATTAAAGCGCATTAATTAGTGGGTTCATTGTGGTTAGAAAGTTGTTCAATTACTTGCAATAACATCAAAATTAAAGTACAATACATTTCAACGTGTACACACTTTCAAGCACCATTTCAATTCCCACTACCAAACCTCTTCTCTTTTTCAGTAAATCAAATAAATCCACACTTTACCCTTTGCTTACAAGCAAATGCACTTCCACCAATAGCTATATTTTCCTCACTCGCGTAATTTGTCAACACAAATTAATTAATTAATTTACTAACCTATCATGCATCACGCGCGTACCTATTATTCAGTCAAAACTTGTTCTAGAATGATCACGCATATAGAGGCAATTATACTACAAAATTAGATAAACTAGTTGAAAAAAAAAACAAAGAAACAAATCAAGAAAAAGAAATGATGTATTATGAATTATGATATTAAAAAGAGAAATATTAATTTATTAATTTTTATCAGCATATAATCAGCACATATTTTACACCTAAAATTTAAATAATTTATACATTCATTTTTTTTATTTTACACTCATACTTATTATATTTTGCACACATATTTTTTTAATCATTACATTCATATTATATACATTTTGTACTTATATTTTTAGACTTATTATATATAAATATATTACTGATTATATTTATTGATTATGATAAATTAATTTCGCTGATCATAAATAATTTCTCTATTAAAAATACTTACGCTATATATTTTAGAAAAATGATGAGTTACATGAGGTAACTCTTTTATTCAGTATGGCCTCAATATTTTCACATTAATTCATTCATTATTATTCCCTACAATATGAAATAGCGTTGCTAATTTGTAATGATAACCGGAAAAAGAAAGAAATAATTGGTTGAAGAGAGAGAGAGATGCATGGGATTGGGATTGGGATTGGGATGGGGATGGCGAATATCGCAGAAAATCTCACATGACGGAGCATGCTGACGTGTTATCTTCACAGAAATATTCATCGCAACGGCTCACGTAACAAGGCCTGCCCCCACCGTAACTGTCATACACCGGCCTTTCGTAATACCCATCGTACCACGCTGGCGGGCCCCCGTACCCCTGAAAACACGGCCCACCCGGCCTCCCTTCATAACATGGCACACAACACATCCCAATTGGAACTACCGTCGGTGGTGGTGCCGGTGGACACACCGGAACCGGTTCACACTGAGGGGGAGGTGCTGGAGCAGGAGCCGGAGCCGGAGCCGGAGCTGGAGCAGGTGCAGGAGCAGGGGCCGGAGCCGGAGCTGGAGCAGGTGCAGGTGCAGGTGCAGGTGCAGGAGCAGGAGCAGGAGCCGGAGCCGGAGCCGGAGCTGGAGCAGGTGCAGGTGCAGGTGCAGGAGCCGGAGCCGGAGCTGGATCAGGTGCAGGAGCAGGAGGGGGTGGGGGCTTGGATTTGGGTTGTTTTTTGGGCTTGTCGGGCTCGGGCTGAGGCTGAGGCTGAGGCTGAGGGGGTGGGGGCTTGGGAGGCTCAACAATCTCAATGCTCTTGATGGTGCCACAGCCTTTGCAACAGAGCTTGTCTCTGAGCTTCTCAGGGTCGCAGCAAACTACAGTGATGGTGACGATGTTGTTCTTCTCGTCGTACACCTGGTCTCGAATTTCTCTTGTTCAAACACCATACAAATTCATCAACTCAATTTGATATCTTAATTAACTAATCATGTAAATTTAGTTGCTGTTGAATGAGGAGATGAAAGACTCACGAGGAAATTTGCAGAGAACTTTCTTGACCTTCCTGTAGCACTGGTGACACTGAAGATCAACCTTCAGTTTCATTATCGTCACCTGCATCATCAAATTGCACCAATTCTCTCTTTCAATTTCAAACATGTATACATACATGTGTTACAACTTACAACTTAATTTTGAAGCAGTTCTTAATTTATATATATATAAAAAAAAATAGCATTGAAGTGGAGGTACCTTCTGTTCCATGACTGGATCGGATTAAGGTTTAGGCACTGATGAAATTGAGAAAGAGAGCAGCGAAATTAGAAGGATCGGATGTATCCCAGCATATACGAAAAAAGCAGAGGAAGAGGAAGAGAAAAGAGAGAAGGAAAGGGAGGAAGGGAGCAGGGGTGGGGACTATTTATATTGTAGTATAGTAATAGAAAGGGAAAAGGTAAAGTACAATATTATAAAGAATGAGAGGGAAACACGTAGTGTTAGGAAACACATTGAATTGGATTGAATGCTAAGTTAATTTTTTATACATGGATTGGACCATGGTCCATGGTGGAAGGTGAAAACTAAGAATGAAGAGGCAGCTGGAAGTGAGTGAAGTGGTGATATCGATGGTATATTGCTGACTCTTCAATTTAGCACATACCATGTGCTGTCTTTCTTGACACGCATCCCCTCTTTCTTTTGGACTATATGCACCTTCATGTTCATTCCCCCTAATCTCATTCATTTTCCTATAAAATTCTTCAACTTTCTGCCATGGCTGATCCCATTAAATACCCATTCAATTAATGTCTATGTAATTCCAATCACTAAACACTAAATCCATACTCAATAGAAATACACAACTGCCATCGTCCAAAAACATTTTTTGTACAGTTCTTAATAAATAATACATAGATAAAATTGCCAATGAACCTTTGGTGATAAAATTAGCAGTGACAGCTATTAAAAGACTAAATTGCCAAATCATTATATTTAGCTTTTCAATTTCCATATTTAAAAATAATCATAATAATAATAACTTGATATTAAGATTAAAATATATGTTGAATCGTTTTTCAGATGTACGTGGGTTTTTATTTATAAGTTTGGGATATGCAATTAAGATAATGTAAGAAGGCACACGTGTCTGGAGGATTAGTTTATGTTTATCAGATCAGCAAAGTATTGCATTACAGAGGAGATCCATCATCCATCTCCACTCAGTGATGGAAGTTGGACCAAACCTCACCTATCTATTTTATGCTTCAAGCTAGTAAGAGGGTGGATTATTTGATTAATTCCATGACTAAGAATTATGATTCTGTTATTAAATTGTTGGGTGGGACTCGTCCAAATCCGTGGGCTCCATAATTTGTCCTATATTTCTTCCATCTATGTACACACACCCTGAAAAGATTGCCAAACAATATATACAACTAAAAGGAATATATATTTTGCCTTCTGTTTTAGGAGATTAATAATGTGCTTCAATTGTTTAGGATATGATTTTGACGGTTGGTAATGCTAACAAATGAAGCCTTCTCAACTATATTAATTACTTTAATTTTATGTATCAAATAGATTATGGAAGTGAATGGAGAGAGAAGCAAGGAGAAACCTAATTGGTATTTTTTAAAACGTTCTATAAAATAGACCTCAATAATATAAATTGAAAATTACTTTTGATTTATTTTTCCATTCAACTCGACAAATCAAAAACTAATTCACTACAAATTTAACCTTCATATAAAGATTTATGGCTAAAAGGTTGTTGTATACATAATACAAAATTCGAACCTTTCATATTTTTTTTTTCTCCCCACTTATTTAAGATTGAGTGATTTAAGATTTTTTTTTTTGGACGGAGTGATTTAAGATTTTAAGGCAACAATCCATTCATGATCTTATTTTTGGGCCCTTAACACAATTGGGCTCAAGATTTAACGGTAGCCTAACATGGGATGAGTTGGCTGCCCCCCAAAAATATTGATCTCATATAAGCTTCTTTAATCTGGGCCAGGTGCGGTCCGTGTGTTTATGGCCTGATAAGGCCGAGTCAAAAAAAAAAAGTTTCTATAGTTTATGCAATTCTTGGTGAGTACTTTATCATGGCAATGAAGATGATAGCGAATAAATATACAAGAATTTGTAAACCAAAAAAAAATACAAGAATTTATACCTGCTCGATCGGATAGCTTTTAGGGGTTAATTTTGGATGGGTTGGTTTGTATGTGCAACTAGATAGTAGTAGTCCTACTTATAAATTAGGACGACGCACAAGGTATAATTGCTTAAATTGAATTGAGTAGAGAATTTGAAGACAAATACAGGCATGAATTCCAAAGGAAAAGTTGAAAATGTGGAACACTGATAATTGAGGTCTTAATCAAGCAGATATTGGGATTGTGTGGTACCCTCGTCCTCATGAATAATGGGCAAGCCACAAAAACATATCATATATGCAGCACACATACATCATATAAAGTGGTTTCTATCTTCTCTTAATTATTAGTGCTCTAAGGTCTAAGCACATTTGGGTTAGTTTGTAGGATATGTATGTATATATGAATGTGGCAAAAGACAAGTAACCTATGACTATGACTGTGAACGCTTGCTTAGCCTTTCGAGCGCAACACTAATCAATCAAAATGGTCAGCAATAATAATCTATGATCTATCCATCAATCGTTTTTACTTAATGAGAATATAATGGCATAACAACAGTTTCATTGATGGAGATGGTTTATACATACTAAGGGAATTAAAGGGGCGCATCGAATAGCTACACAGTAGAAGAAAGTAGTAACTAGTAAGTAATTTTTTAATTAAGCACCAAGCTAAGGTAGAAAGCATCTGCTACTAGCACCATTGAAATTGATGTGAACCTCAAATTAAACATAATGGTGGAAGGGAATATCAAGCACCATATGATATCAGAGAGAATAACACTAATTCAAACAATAGGGGGATGCATTATATTGATCGAGCCCAAAACCAAAAGTGATATGCGCGCGTGCATGCATGTTAATTAATGATGTGGGGCGCCCTCAAACTCTATGCATCATGAATGAATTCTCCTCTCTCATTTACACAAAAACAAAAGCTAATAAATTAAATCTTATAATATATATTGTATGAGGACCACGCATATTATTATTGGTCAATGGATTGTGATCGATCACATCCAAAGCGATAATTTCTGCATAAATACAACGATGCCCTAATAGCATAGGATTAGAGCCATCAATCATATTCAGCTGAAAACTCATCTTCCCCTAAGTTACACCCTCCATTCAGATTATTGTCACCACGTACGTTACCGCAAGAACCAAGCAATAATCGAGTTTAATTTCAACAAAATTTAGGGACCAACTTTTAAGTTAGTCAACACTAATCAATTTTAATGTTTATTTAAAATAGTGAGCTGATGATGATATTGGTTGGAAAAAGTTACTGTAATTAGCTAACATTATTCATATCGGTGTCCTTAGCTAGTTTACATTATCTTCCCATATGTATGGATAATTAATTCTACTTACATAACAACAATTGAGAAGCATCCCAATAACAAACTTAAATTAGCTTTTGAGAAGCCTTTTTAAATTACTAATTAGGTTATTACTTAGTTGTCTTTTATAATAATAAAGTAATAGTGAACTGACGATGATGAAAACATGGCCCGTGAACCGTACCGGGCCATATATTTCTTGTTTTTTTGTATATGGGTTGGTGCCACGTCATATCCGTGCCTTCTTCATATTAATTAACACATTTCTAAGCCAATAACGGTGTGAAACCAGGAAAAATTTTGTACAACCAATCATTGAGCCCCAGAGAATCTTAATTCATATCCATAAGATATGCAATATTTATTTATTGGATAAATGCGGAGAAGTAATAAATAAAATTCAACCAATATATTAATAATAATTTTATTTATAAATCAAAATCAATTATCAAAATAAAAAATTAATATATAATACACATTGAAATATAAAATATATCATATAAATAAATTAAATTATATATATTTTATATTTTAATATTTTAATATTGATTTTTATATACACCTAACATAATTTAATTAGGAAATATAAATTTTGGATATATAATTTTTAAATTTTTGACGTATAATCTTTTAAGAAAAAGATTCAAAGATCTACAATCTTCTTTTATATTAAACAATAATTTTAATCAACACATACATTTTGTTTGGGTATTTAGGTATTTTTAACATTGATCAATAAAAAAATATGTTGGTTAATTAAATATTGAAAGGAAAAAAAAAACTATAATGATCATATAGTACTACTTTTTTAAAAATTTTAAATGTACAAAATATTTTAGATTTATTATTGGTTGATTTAATTGTTATTATTTCTTGAGTAAGTGAGACCATAAAATTTCGAAGTCATGGCATATCTAACCTGTCACATCACGCCATAATGTGAATTTCTGTTCTCTTATCATTTTATTTAGTGAAATATGCCTGCTTTATTAGATTTCTTGTTTTTACTCATTTACTTGATGGAACTTTCGACCCTTTTTGAGCAATTTGAATTTTTTTTTATATATATATAATTCAAAGTAAAATCCCTTCGGGAATGTCCATTACAACTTACAAGTACGAAGTCAAAGAAATTTAAAGCAGACAAAACAATACGTGAGAAATTAAGCATGAGTAATTTGAATTTTAAAATACGTAAGAAATTAATACTATGCTAGAAAATTAATATTTTGATGATCAAGAAATTAATAAATAAGTAATTATCTAAAATTATATATTCACTTTAACTCTTTTATTATTTTTTCTTAGAATTTTGATTAATCACCTACTAGTTTCCAAATCATTGACTTGCTCGATTTTTTCAAAAAATTAAATATACATAATTTGACTGCGAAAATTCCATCAAGAAAACGACTTTCTCTCTTCCCTTGAAAAAAAAATTGAGTGACTAATAATGTTTTTCTTTATTTTTGAAGGAACACTATCAATGTAACTTTTTTCGTAGAAAAATTTTGTTTCTAAACATATAGCCCCCATATCCCTTCTTTTTGTTTAGTTTTTGTATTTTTGCAACCATAGCATCCATAAAATTTGTTAATGTATATAAAATTACATATTTAACACATTTTTTATAAAAAATTTGAAAAATATATAAATCAATAAATATAAATATACATTGTAATTTCTCAGAATTGGATAAGGACTTTGAACATAAACACATGAGAACAACTAGTGTGAGAGAGGCTAATAATAACAACTTTAATTTAACAAATGTACAAAATTAGAAATTAAGTAAACCTAATTTTTTGTAAGTTAGTTAAAAAATAAGAATAATTATCTCAAAATCAGAAGGATTATTAGTTTATTACCAAGTTTTCTGTAAACGTTGGTAAAGACTTCTTTTTCTTCGCGTAACACTCTTGTATGTATTGGTCAAAGACGTCAAGTAATAATTATTCACAAGTTAATTGACTTTTGTTTTAAGATAAAACACCTTTAATTTTGTATGTACTTCTAATCAATGATCGAGGGAAAAATCCAAAATGTACGAATAATGAACAAAAGTTTATTTATATCCATTGAAGTTGAAATAATGCCCCATGGCCGTGAGTAGTTGAGTTTAGGAATATATGATCTCATTTAACTTTACTTTATCTATATAGCTTTACGGTTGCCCCCAAAAATAAATTATATATATTACCTACATATCTTATATATCTCTAAATATGTTTTAGGAAAATTATCCGCTATATCGTAAAATCTGCGATATATCATATTTTACTGTTTTTCAGCCATTAATTTTAATTGATTTTGATTATAAAATAATATATAATTAAAATCAACGACTAAAAAGCGATGAAATACAATATGCTACATTTTTTGCGACATACCGGATAATCTTTCTGCGTCAAGAAGGCACAGCAAGGAGAATCTTCTACTATTTTAATTTAATTTATTTGACTACTTTTTCTAATAAAATATGGAGATGTTTTAGGTGGTAAAAATATTTAATGATCTTCAATTATCTCTAAAATGAAATAAATATGGGCATATATTAGAAATAATCACACATTACTAGATATTTCAACAAAATCTTGAAATGTATGTTGTCTGCTAGTTTGCTACCAAAAAGTTTGTATTGGTAATACGAGGCAATAAAAAGCCGTGACCAAATAATAATCATCACCCTTCACGCGCCCACATTGGATGGCCTAGGTATAAGTATAATCGCCTCATTATTAGTGTTATTTCTTGTGTGGCATCAGAAAATGATTCATTTCAACGCATTAATCTCGTCACTACTGTGGAAATTGGGACCGTATCAATGTTGTTCAATAGTAATGTTGATTTAGTTGATGAGTTTAGTTACAAGTGTTGGATCAAGTTATTGGCATTGTTGATGAGGTGTTTTAATTTAATTCAGTCTTGGAAAAATAAAAAAGAGAGACACTTAATTGAGCCAAGTGTAGGGTGAGGAATCCGAATCCAACAACTGTATGTGGTGCTCATGCATTTTAATTCCACCTATGCCCTTTCTCTCATCTATGTTTTCCTCAAAGCCAAGCATTTTAGATTTTTTCTTTTAATAACAGATAATTACATTCCAATATTTATAATTTTACAGAAAATAATATGCATGTGACTTTTATATATTTTTATATTCAATACTCGATTATTTAAATATAATTTTTAATATATATGATTTTAAATCCCTTTTACTAAATTGAACAATAATTTTATATTTAAAGCTCATTATAATTTCATATTTTACATTTTATGTGTTTAATTTATTTTTAAATTTTATATAAAATTTCATTTTTTCCCCTTCTAATTATTAGATGCGTTGGTCCGTCAACGCCAAGGTTAATAAGTAGGGTTAGGCAGTATTTGTTCTATTTCAGTGAATGTGGAGTTGGCTGGTGTTCATGTGGGAGGTGGGATCCACCACTTGACCATGGAGGCATTAACGTTCGGTTCTAAAGCAGCCCTTAGTCCCATTCAATCTCCCCAACTTACTTCAATCTTCCTTCCTTTCCTAACACCTTCATTTCCCTTTCACTTTACCCCCAAGTTTAACTTTTCTTCGCTCTAATTAAATGCGCTGCGAATCAAAGTTTTATTTAAGGGTTATGCATGAACTCATATATAAATTGTCATGTTGGCGTATTGGACACTGTGAACATTTAGTGTCTTGTGTTTTGAGTCGAACATATTTTGTTATTTAGTATATCATCATATCGCGTATCATATTGTGTTCCGCATCCATCCGTGCTTCATAATTTAAGAGTTTGTAGTTAGTTAATAAGTTACTACGTATAAAGCGCGATTCGAATTACTTTCCATATTTATTTAAATAGACTAGTAAACTATCAATCATTCAACCAACCTAACCTATTTAGTTAATCTTGTCTCACTCGTGCAAGACGAAGAATTTGAAACCCTGCTATATAATAAGAGGTCGACAAATGACGAATGTTTGTTGAGAGAATGTTAAGGTGTAGCTGGATAAATATATTATTAAGGCAAAGTACAGTTTATTAGAATAATGTACCACTTTTATTTTATTCATATATATCCCTAGCTAACCTACGTACAATTCATAGGTTTTTTTATTAATTCCCTTCTCCTAAAATAATGTATTTGAGATTATGTGATATGCTATTCAATATATATTTGGGTCCACAAATTATAAGAATAAAGTATAAAGTAGTTTTTCTCATTCATTCGATTCATAATAATATAAAGGAAACAAGTGTGTCAAACTCGTAATATTACATGAAAATAAAGAATAAATATCAAACCACTTGAATCCTACGAAATTTGATTTGTGCTTGTTTCACTTGAATTAACTAAACAATACTTAATTTTAGTCTTTTATATAATTATACATTTTTATTCCATTACTTTTAATAGTTCGTTCCTAATTTCCTCAAATATGAGGATGAGAGGGTGTAGAATATAATAATGCCAACGCTAATTAAGATAAGAGTTTCTTTATAAGTTAATAGGTTGGAATTTTTAAGTTCATGTGCAAGAGTAAGCATAGCATAATTTCCATTTAAAGCTTTCTAGCACTTCTTCTCATATATATACGTAACACAAAGAAAAGGTGACAAATAATGTCGTGTGTTTGTTTTCCTCCGAGGAACCTGATTCCTAACATTTCCGTTGTACGTCATTGTTTAATACATATTAAGTATGCAGTTTAGCTGGAAACAGTTTTACAAATTTTAAGAAGTAACTAAACCACATAGTGCTGGTGTCTAATAATTATTTCTTGTATATTACCATTTACCAGATCAACCATTATATATCTATAAAATTGTTAATCCAAGCCTATAACCAAAAAATTGATGCTACCTTAATTTCGTTCAAGAAATAATTATGAGTAAACAAATGAAGTTGAGGTTCAAAATCATAAAGCTAAGGACTTGGTTTGGTGAGTTTTTAAAAAATATAAATTGTAACTTCTAAACAAATTTTAATTTTTCTAGTATTTTTTAATTTTAATTTTATTATTAAGAATTTCTTAAATGAATGCAAAAATTATAAAAAAATCTCTTTAATAAATTTTGTTGACTATCTCTTTAATAATTTAATTCCATGGAAACAGGTCAATCATGAAGATTTATTTGCTGTGTATGCCACATAAATTTCATTTTCTTTTACTTTGTGATTAATGCACCTCAACATGCGGGCTTTTACCTTACGTGGCCGTGACGTGTTACATGTAACGGAAACTAACGGGATAAAAGGTTCCATTGACGGTGTTAGTGGTCCGCTTGTTGAGATGGATTACCTTTTCTGACGTGTGGTGCCACTCCACCGTGGCTTTTCTTATCAGTCAAACACGCTTTTCGAGCACGTGAAACTCACACGATAAGACGGTCCTTCTCCTTCTTCATATTAGTGGCTGGTGCAACTTTTTATTGGTTTTTGTTGCAATGCGCCCCACCATTACTTCTTATGGGAGCAATCGATTAAGAATACTTATCACTCCTCTTTTAAACATTGTGGTTTGCGAGGTTCATTTCATTATTCTGATACCATTTGAGTGAAAAAGGATAACTCACTTATCTCGAATGTTAAGTTCTCGTCTAATTTTTAATAGTTGAATTTAATTAAATTTAATTAAAATATTTTTAAATTAAAATAATACGTTTTTAATATAGAAACTAAAATAAAATTTGAAAGACCAAAATAATACTTATATTTTTTTAATAACATGTTATAAATCATTTGCTAAGTACTAATCCGGTCTATTATGAAGTGTGGCTTAATTTATAGTCTATTTATGGTCTATTCAAAGGCATAATAATATTAAAAAATTAAAAATAATCAAATAAAATAAATATAGTAAAGTCCGTACTGATAGGCTAGCAAATTTCAGCCTAAAGTTTTTTTTTTTTTAATCGATAAAATTGAATAGAAAAAAGTCATATAATTCTAGAAATATTTCAATAAATAGATAATTTTTTAGTACATAATTCAAATACTATATATGTACAGACATTTCCAAAACATCTAAATAAAAAAAAGAAATGACAGACGTGTCTAATTAATTTTAATTTAAGAGGATGTTAGAATAATAATTCAATCTGTGTTTTTTCATTATCTAACCAGACCGACTCGGCAATTTCAATCCATTTGCCACCTCTAATCCTCTTAGATAACCCAAAAAAAGACTATCTCTTCTTCTAAGTTCCAATGGAAATAAGTACTTAAAATTAATTATACATATAGGTTAATCATTAATGCAATTGTTTGAAACATTTAAATTTTTTATTATATCAATACATTGAGCATTATAATTGATAGAAAAATAATTTAAATACTTAACTTGTCCTCCTAATTTAAATGATTATCTTATTCACTGTATAAATAATCATTATCTAAATAAGAATATTTCAATAATTAAACTAAAAAATAAAATTAAATATTTGTAAATATCCAGCTATTAAAATTTTCTCTCTTAGCCACTATTTCAATTCAATGGCTAAACAATGGAAAGATTCAACTGCAAAAATAGATCTTCTCAAATTTTTTTTAAATTGTTATTGTAAGGTATAATATCTCATTATACATTTTTGAAGTGAAAAAAAATTGTGAAAATGACTAGCAACATTAGCTCCACTAGTCCTTAATTAGATAATTTGGTAATGCTTTGAACCTTGATTACGATCATTCTTAGGTATTTGGAGTTGTGAATTTTGGATTGGGTTTGTATTCGCAATTTTTTTTTTTTTAATCAAAGGCAGTTATATTTTTATTTTAAAAGGATGGGTCCAATTTAGACAATCAAAACATAATAAAGAAAATAAAATTTTTATACAATCAAATATCATAATGTAAATGATTAAAAGTGAGAGTATATAAATGAAAAAGAAAATTAAGGAGAATGATGTTGGTTGGATCAAGTTCATAGCCAATACAAGCAACATCTTCAAAGATTTTTTGAAGATTATGGTGATTCCAGAGCTTCAAAAGAATCGTAGCAACCACATTAGTTCGTCTTCTCAGAAGCATATAAAATTATGACAGTTTTTTTCTCCTTTGTATTAGGATTAGTATTCTTTATAATAATAGCAGACAAATTAGCTATGATAGTTGAATTATATTGAACGATCAATAATCATGATAATAAAAAAAAATTCATCAACAAAATCCTAGCAAAACACATTAAAACTCAAAATTACATACTAAAATCCTAACATAGCACAAAACCTGAGCATAACAACCTATGATTCATCAATTTGTATTCTCAACTATTGCTGTTTTTAATTTGAGATAAATGATAAAACAAATAACATTGATCAAGACCAAAATAATAAACATAGATAGATTTTCATTCACGAATTATATATTTCTTTGAATAACACATATTTTTCTTTTACTAGGTTTCCAATATACAACAACATATATTTTTTTACATAAAACACAATTTAAATAAGAAAGATTTGAGAATATATATTTACGAAAACAAAAAATGGAATAGAGGATATTATAAAGACAACAAAAAAATAATTAAAAACCAATAGATGAAAAATTTGAAAAGCACAACAAAAATTAAAAAGGAATATCCATTATGATTTGAATGATTTAGCAAAAAAAATAACTTACCTAAGAATATTTAGCAGTGTAGCTATATATGACAAATTTAATTTTTAAAAGAGAGAAGAAATAAGAATGTCATCGTTGATCTGAAATTAAAATTAATATTTAAAATTTAATCTATAAATGTTATCAATTAATACTTAGCAAATATATATAAAAAAAAAAAAACACTTTCTAATTTTGGAAATTGTCTTTAATAAACATCATAATGTGCGTTAATAAGCCTATGACTATGGGTCTAAGTAGACCCAACATTTGGACTCCACTATCATGCACCCAACACAAGAACAACACGAGCAACCGTTACACTCTGCCTACGTGGCATTGGTAGAATTTCCATGTGTCAGACGTGGACCCTACTTTTCTGACATGGCACCCTCCCTTTAACGGAGAACGGAAGAAGAAGTGTGTGACACTCTTCTGAGCACGTGGTCCTCACTCGCCAGACGAGGCTTCGAACTTGAATTGGTGGCTGGCTATAAATTAAAGTCTTTCCCTGATTTCCAGCCTAGTCATACCACCTTCTTATTTTGTTATTTGACTTATTTCCCATCTTAGTAGAGCTGTAATGAATTAATTAATGATCCCTTGATTGTACATTAAAAAATAAAATTTAATTTTTTATAAAATCAATAAAAAATCTATAGGGGCATTTTGGTCATGATGGGTGAAAATGGCGAAGTATATTTATAAGGAGCACGCAGAGGCAGAGGCAGAGGCAAGAGACAACAACTCTCACTCTCCCACTCTTTCACTTTCACTCACTGCTTATCTCTCTCTGTGCCTTGCTCATCTCTCCAATGGCGACGAACGGCGCGGACACCGAGAAAGCTCCCAACGGAGAAGAGCCTTCGTACGAAAGATGCCCCATCGAGGAGGTGGCTCTTGTCGTGCCGGAGACCGACGACCCTTCTCTTCCGGTCATGACTTTCAGAGCCTGGTTTCTCGGCATAACCTCATGCGTGATTCTGATCTTCCTCAACACCTTCTACACCTTCAGGACTCAGCCACTCACCATCTCCGCCATCCTCATGCAAATCGCTGTTCTTCCCATTGGCAGGTTCATGGCTGCCACTCTCCCCACAAAGGAGTACAACTTTCTTGGCTGGCGCTTCTCCTTGAACCCTGGCCCTTTCAACATGAAGGAACACGTCATCATCACCATATTCGCCAACTGTGGTGTTTCCACTGGTGGTGGAGATGCTTACTCCATTGGTGCCATCACTGTTATGAAGGCTTATTACAAACAAACATTGGGCTTTTTCTGTGCTCTCCTCATTGTCTTAACTACCCAGGTTTTCAATCTTTCTCCTTTTCTGCATTTCCCCTATTTTGAACGCATTTTCTACTTCTTTCTACTCAAGTGAAGCCCTTAGCTGAATTGCCAGGATGTAATACTAATTGTTTTTTTTTTTTTTTTTTGTCTTTTTTCCCCTTATTTAAATGAAATTATGTCTTCAAAATCTGTGAAGGTGCATGATTATTTAATACATATCTGTTCTTTTCAATGATTGACAATAAAATATGTTCTGCTCTATTTATTTATTTTATTTTATATATATACACAATCCTATCTTCAAATTGCTGGGTTTCTTTTAATAGATGCAAAAAGTGTGAAAGATTAGTTTAGCTTTCAATATTAAAATATATTCTTTTTTTGTTGGGATTTGTTTATTATTATTATTTATTTGAAACAAATATTCTGGTCTCATTTGTCTCAATCGGCAGTGAAAAGTTTTTCCTTTTTAAAAAGTGAAATGTTCTGAATTGCGTTGCAGGTAATGGGGTATGGATGGGCTGGGATTCTGAGGAGGTATCTGGTTGATCCTGTTGATATGTGGTGGCCATCAAACCTTGCTCAAGTCTCTCTCTTTAGGTTCACTTCTTGCTCTCTTTCTTCCTTCCTTCCTTCCATGTTACGGTTTCCTAAGGACCTTGATAGTGTGCTAATATTCTTTGCTTGATATTTCTTCCATTTTTAAAATTTACATATAGAATGGCTTGAAACAATTTGGGAAATATTTGTTTCCAATGATATCAACTCAATTGGAGTCGTGATATTTCTTCCAAGTCCTCACTAAATAAGGAAATGATCAAATACAACTTTTTTTACCTGCATACTTTTTAAGGCTTATCATGTGCAGAATAATATCACATTTCTATGGTAGAGAGAAAAGGTGCAAATTGTGGAGTTAAATGAGTATCGATAACACGAATCAATTTTGTCATTGACTTGGAATTCTTATCACTAACATGTGATGGGAAACGCAGACATATTCTTTAGCCTCAGTGGACTCATTGAGCTGACAGTTGTAAATAACAAGCATCACACTTGGGCTAGTTTTGATGCTTGTGGAAAGGCTCATATTATTAGTTTTGTTGTATTTTGTTCCATTGATGTAATATTTTCTTGACAAGGGATATAACTTTGAAGAAGTCAAAAAGTTCAAGTGGAAGATTTGTTAATATTATGCTCTCAACGTTTCATTGGCTAGTTCTACTTGCTTGTGCATTATTCCCTTTGTAATGTTATTCTGATTGCATCTGTACCTTTGTGTTACAGGGCACTCCATGAAAAGGATAACTCAAGAAAAGGTCCTTCAAGGATGAAGTTTTTCCTCATTGCCATGGGAATGAGCTTCTTGTATTATGCACTCCCTGGATATCTGTTTACTGTATTATCATTCTTCTCATGGGTGTGCTGGGCATGGCCACATAGCATCACAGCACAGCAAGTTGGATCGGGTTATCATGGACTCGGCATTGGTGCCTTCAGTTTTGATTGGGCTGGCATTTCAGCTTACCATG
>JASCZI010181431.1:40109-52085 GCA_036250425.1 Stylosanthes scabra
GCTCCATGGTCTTCCATTGTTAATGTTGGAATTGGATTCATCATGTTCATCTACATAATCGTGCCCATATGTTACTGGAAGTTTAACACTTTTGATGCTCAAAAGTTCCCTATATTTTCTAATCAGTTGTTTACGGCCACCGGACACAAGTATGACACCACCAAGATCCTTACCAAAAACTATGATCTTGACATTAATGCATACAACAACTATGGCAAGTTATACCTTAGCCCTCTGTTCGCACTATCTATTGGATCAGGTTTTTTAAGATTTACAGCAACCCTCACTCATGTAGCACTGTTTTATGGCAGGTAGGTTGCTATTATAGCCTTTGACACAATGTTATCTCTTATATTTATTATATTAATGAATCACTTGGATTGATCTTCCAAATATTCTCCTTTCCCCAGAGACATTTTGAAGCAGAGCAGATCAGCAATGAATAATGCTAAATTGGATGTCCATGGTAAACTCATGAAAGCTTATAAGCAAGTACCCGAATGGTGGTTCCAAATTTTGTTACTTGGCAGCATAGTAGTATCCCTGCTGATGTCTTTTGTGTGGAAAACTGATGTGCAACTTCCATGGTGGGGAATGCTCTTTGCTTTTGCCCTAGCTATTGTTGTGACCCTCCCAATTGGTGTCATCCAGGCAACAACCAACCAGGTATTTATACCATCTCTACCATCTCATTGTCCTTCCACTATAGAAGACTATTTTTATGCAAAGTGGGAAGCCATGAGCATTCATTCATTCAAGCTTTAACATGAATTTTCCCCTGTTGTTACTTAACAGCAACCTGGATATGACATTATAGCTCAATTCATGATTGGTTATGCCCTTCCCGGAAAACCAATTGCAAACTTGCTCTTCAAAATTTATGGAAGAATCAGCACTGTCCATGCTCTCACTTTCTTGGCAGATCTCAAACTCGGACAGTACATGAAAATTCCTCCAAGATGCATGTATGTTGCTCAGGTACAAGTCTCCTATTTCGAGTCTTTTTTTCTTTTTTTTTTTTTTCCTTCTATATATTTCCTTTACTCTTATTAATCGCTTCATTTTTTTCTTTGTGTTTTTGGTCCTTCCAAAATAGCTGGTGGGAACTATACTTTCTGGTATAGTAAACCTTGCAGTGGCTTGGTGGATGTTGGATCACATCAAGGACATATGTATGGATGACGCGGTCCACCATGACAGTCCTTGGACTTGCCCCAAATACAGAGTAACCTTCGATGCATCGGTGATATGGGGTCTGATTGGACCAAGGCGCCTGTTTGGTCCCGGCGGTCTGTACCGGAACCTGGTGTGGCTATTCTTGATTGGAGCTGTGTTGCCGGTTCCTGTTTGGGTGTTGAGCAAAATCTTCCCTGACAAGAAGTGGATTCCCTTGATAAACATCCCTGTTATATCTTATGGCTTTGCTGGGATGCCACCTGCAACTCCCACCAACATTTCAAGCTGGCTAATCACAGGAATGATCTTCAACTTCTTTGTGTTCCGGTACTACAAACGATGGTGGCAGAAGTACAACTATGTTCTATCTGCAGCACTTGATGCCGGCACCGCATTCATGGGTGTTCTCATCTTCTTTGCCCTTCAAAGTGCAGGCCATAATTTGAAATGGTGGGGATCTGAGATGGACCATTGTCCATTGGCTAGTTGCCCAACTGCACCAGGAATTGTAGTTGACGGTTGTCCAGTATTTTAATATATAGGCGCTTTTCCTTTTTAGTTTTTATTGTTTCAGTTTGTAGTTGGGGTTGGGAAGAACCTAGCTAGTTAGGCTTTTAAGTGCAGGGTTTAAGGGAATAACCAATTGCTCAGCAATTATGTACATGAATTTGAATGCATGCTTATTGTCGTGGAGGTTTTTCCGTATATTACCTCTCTCTTTTCCCTTGTAACAGATATATAAAATATTGAACGGGTTTTCAGCATTAAATGTATGGATGCACAATTGTATCTTGTGAGTCAAGGATATTTATCAACTGAAGTGGTCATGACTGGTGGAAATTCAAAACTATAGCTTTAGGAGAAAGAGACTAGTGAATAGTGCATGATAGAGGAGCTGAATCTAATACCAAAGGGAATTGGATGCATATAATCTATAAAGATAACACAGGTGGCCTTGAAATCAATCTGCCACCAAGTTCAACGAGTTTCTTTACATTCCCATCCTTCAAAGGCAAAAGTTGAGGACTAAATGCTTTCCATCTCGAATTACTTCTCCCTTATCTGCAAATGAGAGGTTCCACTTAGTTGAGAAAACCTCACTTTGATGTTTCCATTTCAATTTTTGAGAAAAAAGATCTTACACCAAGATTAGCAAAAGCTGCGAATATCATGCTCAATCACACGATTCACAAAGGGAAAGAATTGAACGAGAAAAGATGGCAATGTAACCTGACATAGAAGTTAGAAATGAAAATGTGTTCAACTGCTTTTCTAACGTGTAATAAATTATTTTCATCCTTTTAATCACAACAAAATTTCTTAGAGAAACATATAAGTCATAACCATCACCATATATATAAGGATGCGGATTTAAATCTGAGAAATCACCATCAAGCAACTGCATTATATGTGATACAATATCTACATTCTTATATTGGCCCTTATCGAGGACTTATCATTTCTCTCTTGTAGGTGTATAATAATACTTTACTTAAGCTTCTATTGAAGACTCTGCTCCAGGTCATTCGTGTTTTAACTTTTAACTCTGCAAAGACTTGTACAGCACCACAGTGACATACTTGGCAAGAAACCGATGTGTTGACCCGAGTGCAACCACTGACGGAGTGCTCTTTCTTTTCTGCATGTAAAGATGATTGAGCACTCCATGTTGAGGTCTTGACATAGGAGGTTGTGTTTCCATACTTGTCACAGGAACATTTAGCAATGTCATTTGCAAGTGTGGGGGAACCAATGGTGGTTCCTTTGCATAATCCTCAGAACTAAGCTGTAAATTGTTGTAACTTGAGTCTGGTGATTGAGGAGATTCAAAACTTGAGATGCTTTCAATGTCTTCAGGAACAAAATCCTGCATATATCAAACAAAATAATGCGTCTTGATTTAGCCATACCACTAGGCAGAAATCGTAAACTTTTACTACCACCATTTATGCGTTACTACTAGAGTGCCATGAGACTAATTGAAAAACATGGTGTTGCATAAAATTGGAATAACAACATTTCTTGTGAACTTCAGAAACTATAACAGAAACCATTCAATCCAGTGATAGGAAACTTAGGCTTAGTTACAATTTACCAAGTTTGACTGCAAAGCAAAATTGTCAATAATAATACCTGCAAGTCTAAGATATTGTAAGCATTCCCTGCATCCTCCTGTGTCCATGGTGAGTCGGGAGTGTACCTCCACTGTCCATCCACAATAAATCTATATTGGTAAACTCCAGAAGGCAGTACCTTCATTATTGTGAAGTCTTTGCCTGATCTCTGCAACCGTATTCTGATAAACAAAGAACATTAGAATCTGACTAACTTACAACAGCCTTCGAAGAAAAACATGAAGATGATACCAGAATTTCCAAACCTTGATTTCCAACCATCCCATGACCCTTCCACTGCTACTTCTTTCCCACCATAACTCCAGGTAATCATTGTTGGTATTCCAAGTTCACAGTACATATCTTCATACCCTGAGGTAGATTGCGTCCAGGATTGATTTGGAATATGCATCTCATCTGGTCTTTGTAGTGGAACCACCGGAGCCTATGAAAAGGAAGGGAAATGATTGTCAATTGATGAAAACATCGATTCCTTAAGAACACTATATAAAACAAGGACCACACCAATTAACATTAACCTATACTGAAAATAACTAAAATCAAGAACAGAGTTTAGAAGAGGATAGAAACCAAATGGTACAACAGCACAAGTTACAGACAATGAAAACTGTAAAACAAATATCACAATCAGTATTCTCCCAACTTGGAGAGGGAAGGGACAGAAAAATTTATTCTTGATTTGGATAAGAATCAAGAAAGCCGTTTAGAACACTGTCCTTAAAAGGCAATTCCAATACCATAAGCAACTTGCTTCCCACTCAGAAATTTTTTAATTTGATTCCATACAGTGATATTGGCCAATTGCCAATACCAAGTCATAGGTTCATAGGTCAGCATGTCATGGACCTCACCTCCTCTCTTGTTTCGGTGACCAAATTACCCAAAAAATCACAACCACATGGTGAAAAATCAGTGGAACTGTAAATGGAAGAACAAACTAAATAAACACACAAAGTTAGAACTTGGTTATCGATATGAGACTTGCATCAAACAGCTGGTGGGTGCAAAATTTAGGTCCCAAATTGTAACGAGTGGTAAGAGAAAACATAATAACATAGATATGGAGAATCCACATGAGATGAAAAAGGGTTTCAGATAAACCCCAAAAGCAATTAAGGGGGAAAAAAGGGAACTTACTTGAGGAGCGAAGATGAAGGGAGAATGGGTAGCTCTGGGGCTGGTGGGTGGAGATTGGCCCATCAATTCAGCGGGAGCTGTGGGCAGAGTACCGAAAGAAGAAGCTTGTTCGTCTTCGTCGTCATCTTCTTCGTCTGAATGAGTAGCAGCGTTGTTGTTGTTATGATTATTATTGACATTGACATTCCCCATGGTGGGAGGGAAGAGAAGAATCGGAGTGATGAGTGATGAGTAATATACTAATACGGGAATGTGATTATTATTCTGCGAATAAAGATCGTCAAGTTTAGAAGGGAAAAAGTGGAACTTTAAAAGAAGCACTTTGGGAGTGGGAAATAAAAGGCAAAGGGAGTAGTAATTAGAAAAAATGCTCCGACGAGTTAGGAAGAAGGCGATGATGGTAGTGACGTCATCATCATCATCTGATCATTTGATAATTGTACTGATGTCGGGATCCATGGGAGCCACTGCTACGAGGGCAGGTGTAGTTTTCCATTTCCATTTTCCTCCCTCACATCACCATTCACCACTCCTCTTTTCTTTTGTCGGTCTCACCATATCTTAATTACAAATAATATCCTGCATTATTTATTCTACGAGTAATTTTTTTTATATGAAATAGAATTTTATTTAGATGGTATTTTTTATATTATTTAATATTAAAATAATATTTTATTTAACATAAAAATGAATAATTTTGTTAAACTTAATCAGCTAAAATTACTTATTCAAATATCATTATTTTTTTATAAATATCTCTCTATATTTTTATTTTATATTATAAAATATTAACTGTTTAAAAACTTTTAATGATATGGAAATGAATTGAATTTCTTTAAAAATTGAATTCCATTAAAAATTGAATTTAATTTCAGTATTTAAAATGAATTAATAAAAGTACAGAAATAAATTGAATTCGAGTATTTAGAATGCTTATCAATGGAATTGAAATATTATATTTGAACAAGTTTACTCTTTATTTATATTGCATTACATTTAAATGATAAATATGACATAGTTAAAAATATTAAATTTTTTAGCTAAAAGAAAAAAAAAACTCAACCACCAACACATATAAATACAAATATTCAGCAAGTCAATAGAAGTAAGATGCTCAGCAAGCCAACCTACAGCTTCAAAGAGTTTATGATCTTGCACACCCAAGCTCCTAATTGTATCAAATAATTCAGAAGTCTGCCTGACACGAGGCCTTATATTGACAATATCATGTGCAATTTCTTTCATAGCTGTAGAAATTTCTCTAAGTTTAATCTTCACTGAGTACGAGTAATTGAATGCAGTCAACTTCAACTTATATTTACATAGACATGCATACAAAATTAACACTAAAAAATTATAATAAATTTATCCTAAAACAATTTTAGTTTATCATATATTTTTTAAAAAAATAAATTAAATCACAAAAAAATATAAATAAAAGATAGCAACTAGTAGGTACAAATATAAAAAAGAGAGGAGAAAAACTTAAAATTAATGATGCTGAAGATGAGAAAAAGAGAAGCAACATTAAGAAGAAAATGAGAAATGTGAGTACGAACTTGTTACAAAAAAGAAGAAGCAAGAGATATATAGGTGAATGAAATAATTAGGTATAAGAGTATTTTAGATATTTTATCTTTTTAATAGAATTCCAACGGAATTAGTTTTGGAGAGAAACAATGGAATTGAATTCAATTTCATAGGCACTCCTTTACTCAATATTTGTTTCTGGAATTGAATTCAATTCCCGTAAGATTTCCAAACAAGCTGAAAATTCAATAAAAATTTTCACTTCTTCACTCAATTTTACTCTTCACTCCAAAAAAACGCCCAACGTATAAATAATCAATCCTGCTAGGGAAATTATTTTGGGCGTGTGACTTAAAGAGCAAAAAAGGGTTAATAAGATGTGCTGTGCTGAATTAATCAATTTAGAAAAGGCTATATGGGTTGTCCAAAAAAAGAAAAGGCTATATGTAAATGGAATCCAGATTCAATAGATCCATGAGATGATAATCATTAATCAGTGCTTTCTTGGGCTATGCACATAGGTCTATATTTTCTTCCTTGGTTCCTTTGTTTCATTGTTTTTGTCTCCAATTACTAAGTGGTGCTATGCACATCCATGTGGATTTCTACAGCAAAGGGAATTGTATTCTCCTTCCTGTCACGTATCGTACTTGTGACATCATAATTGGAGTTGTTGTCAAGCAGTGTTCTGCCATATACTAATGTTAGTTGAACTTCTTGTTGCTGGTGAATATTTTTCTTTAACATGACCAAATATAAACACCAAATCGGCAGGCACGTATATATATTTTACAAGCTCACACATGCATGCAATGCAACCCAATAACTGTGACTAAAGCGCCATCCTATATATAGGGTGCTATCGACATACAATGCAAATTAAACAATAAAAGTACTTCAATTGCTGTGTTGTCTAGCTAGTGGTTTTGAATGGTGGCGGAGCCTAATGTCTCCGGCAGAGTAGGTGCGGATTCCATTCCCAAAGGAAGTGAGGCTGAGTTGCTTCTGTCTTTTCTTCATCACACCACACATTGATCCCTTTGGAATCTCATTTATCTTCACTCTACATATCTTTTCCAAGTTAGGAATAGCGTGGAGGTAGGAAGGGAGCTCCACCATGAACTCTCCAAACTCATCTGTCACCCCTCTTGCTACCGCCGCCGATCTGCCTCTCCTCTCCCTCCCATTGATGTGGCAGTTCACTGCAACCCAAGCCCCTGCATTTGTATGAATTTTAGAATTACCATAACAAAATAGCAAGCTACAATTTAGTTAGGAGCGTTGTTATTAGCATCCTTGTCAACTTAAAAGTCATATGGCTGTCTTGCAATATATAACTTGATTCTGACCTCTTTTATTAGGTATTAATATCTCATAATTCATATATTAGATATGTTTTCAGCAATATAATGTGCTACGGCTCCATCATATTAATCAAAATCAAATAGCACAACAAGGTAAACATCTTTATTTTATTTGGGATTAAGTGCAATATCATTTTTCGTTATTAAATTAAATTAAAGACATGCAGGGTAGGTTATTTGTACCATGGTTCTGAAAACCGGTTCGGACCGGACGGTCGAACCGATTCAACCGTCAACCGGTCATGAAGACGGTTCGGATTATATTCAACCGGTTCAACCATGGTTTGTTATTTGAATTTATAAGTTGTATTTTAGAACCACTGTTGTAACTTATGAGGAAATTTTATTTTTTATCATTATTTTTATTTTATATTTTATTTTATTATAAAACGGTTATTTAAAACGGTCGAACCTCCGGTTGAACCGATCGGACCTCAAAAACCTTTAACCTCTTGCTCGAACGGTTCGATGACCGGTCCGGTTTTCAGAACCTTGATTTGTACATGACATAGTTGGCAGAATGCAGCATTCAATAAATAAAAAGGAAAACGAAAATACAAATAGACATATACAACGTATAAAATAATGTAAATATATAAACAAGATGCAGATTAAAAGTAATGGATTATACCAACTACCAAGACTCTCCCTTTATCATTACTATTTCGTTGCTTTTTCTTAGCAAAGTATGTTAATACCTTAATTTATGTTATATCAGATAACATACTATACACACACACACAAATACTTGTTTTCTTTCATTCGTTATAGAATTAGTTAAATCATGGAGCTGTAACATTTATCTCTTGGGGACTCCTAAACCTATCATAAAAACAATTAATAACTACTCTATATATTAATCTATATTTTACAAAATCATAAACTATTTATTCTTTTTTATTTTATGACGTGAAACTATTTATTTTTTATCTTTTAGTTAAAATAATTTCATTTATATTCAAAGGTTTGCTGATAGTTTGTAACATTGGACAAAATTCGAATTTTAACAATTACTTAAACATCAGAAGATTAAGATTAGTGTGTTAACTTTAAGTTATATTGATCTTTTTCTATAATCTGATCCTCAGTAATTATATGAATTAACTAATTATATCCCTTGCCAGGCCACTGTCATGATATTAATAGAGAATTTTACCTTGTTAGCTTTTCGTAGATTATTCAAAGTTAAATGGAGTATATCTTTCTTTTTCATTTGTTTTGCAATCTATGATAGACATCTCAGCAGTCATAAGCAATAACAATAATATTCTCCATCCAATGCGATTCAGTAAACATGAAACAAATTAAAAAGCTTTACCTTACCTTTTCCGAAGTAGAAATTTTACCCAACTCGGAAAACCAAGCTAAGACCTTTCTTTTGTTTGTTACCAAAACAATGGAATACCAACTGCCGAATTTTTCAATAACACTCCTTCTCTTCAATGCTTCTTTTTCTTTTTTCATTTTTTAACCGTGGCAAGAATAATAAACTTAACGGCTTATAACCTATCTATGTAACTTATTCTTTTCATCTTAACTTGATGCATTCAACATAAGCTCATGATGATATATAATTTGCTATATATGGAATAACATGACCTTATTGATATATAATATATGGTATTAATGTGGAAAATAATATAATATAAGAAAGAAACTTGATTAATTAAAAGTGAGGATGTATATATATATACCTGGTATTGGCCAAGCATGAGGTTGGTTATGATCTGTAGAAGTGGCCTCACAATTAAGGGAGCCAGTGATGAGGACAGTGGAAAGCTTCTCCTCTCCATAGCCATTCATTTGCACCACTTCATCTCTGCTTGAAAACTCAAACAAAGGGTTGTTGTTATTATTATTGATATCTTCTCCATTAGATGATCCAAGCATGAAGAACAAGATAGGAAGAAGAAGAAGGGTGTGACAGCAGCAGCGGAGAATAATATTATTGCAGCTCATCATCTTTATGCGCTACTTGTATCTTCTCTTGTGTTTACGTAAAGATATATATATATGTGAAAAATATGGAGGATGCAACACACATTTGAAATGAGGGCATGGCACTTCTTTCTTCCTTGCCTTTTAAATAACACACACTTCATTCCACGCTCTTCTTATTGCCCTCTCTACTTTCCTAAAACTTCACTTTTGCCCTTTTCTTAGGTTTGACCTTTTTATTATCACAATTATAATTAATAATTAATTTGTGTTACTATCTGTGAAATGACTAATTTATCCACTATTTAATTAATGTGCCAATAATGAAAGCTACTGGAAATCAATAAAGCCAAGTTTATTTACAAATTCAGTTAGCCTAGGTTTTGTAGGTTAGTTAATAGCAGAAGAGGAACGAGAAAATTAAGGAAAAGTATTATTAATCAATAAAAAATAGTTAACAATTAATTTATTTTGTATATTTTTTGAAATAAAATATTTAAAATTTAAAAAAATAAAATACTCAATTTAAATTATTTATTAAATTTTATTAGTTACCTAATATTATTGAAAAATTAATTATGATGATGTATTAATAAGGAGTTTTTACAATTTACAACAAATTATACATTTTTTTATCGGTCATTAATTCCCAATTCAATCAATAATAATAGTAATAATATAATGCAGCATGTTCATTATTCTGTAGTACTACTTATAGTTATAGCAAGCTTTGAAATTCATTGATGCTTGCTTTTGAAGGGCAACAAAGGTATATATGAAAAAAGAAGCAAATTAAAGAGGAGAGGGTAAATTGGGAATTTGAGAGAAAAGGAATGCAAGAAACAGAAGTAAAAGACGTTGGGAGTTAGAAACGGAAGTTAAGGTATTTTAGGTTGGTAGCCTACTCTTATCCCCTACGTATTCATCACCTCTAAATGTCATAATAATTTAATGCAAATTAAGTTTAAGAGAAGCAACACATAAACAAAAATCATGCTTTAAGAAGGGACAAGTGTCACGTACATGATTCACAAAACAATAACATTGGCAAAGATTAGAGTTTCTATGTGTTATTTTTTTTCAAGCCTATCCCAACGGTTTTTGGTTCATGTAGGCACGCAGCACAATTCTTGTGTAGCTACTTTCCCTAAGTAAGTCCCCAACCCCAACTTCCATTTTCAAAACACCAAACTAGAACTCTCATTTGACTATATACTCATCATCCCAATTTACTAGTCAAAACTCCTTAAAGGGCCTCCTTTTTAGCCTTCAACTTACTTGTTCAATTTAATAATCAAAATTGTATTTTTTTTTTTCAATCGGTAATATTGAACGTTAGGGAAAACATAGCATTATTATTAATGTTTAAGATCGTCACCAAGGCTTGAAAGTCAATATATTGTAATGATTGTTGATATTCACATGATAACGCTATAGTTTAAGGCATATAATTGAGCCACCTCAAATAATTAAAGAAATATAATTGCGGCATTTATTTTTTGAATCCCTTCATTTTCAGGTTGCCTTCGTAACTAAATGTGAGTCCTTTTGTTACAACTTACACACCAAAATTAGCGGTATAATACGCATTAAAATACAAAATACATATGCAGTTTAACTTATTTTTAGTGTGTATTTTGTATTTCAGTGTGCATTATACACTAATGATTGATTTGATGGCTGATTTTGATATACAAATAAAATTGTTGATAAATATGATTAACGCAGCCGAAAAAGTTTATTTGAGAGCACAATATAATAATCACGAAATTTGTGGAAGGTTAATGTAATATATCCTAAATTAATTATTAGTGGTTATACTTATACATATTGGAATTGCCAATCATTATTTTTTAAATGAAAATTTTAAAAATATGAAATTGACACGAGTTATTACATGAGAGGGAAGCATGTGTGAAATCATAAATTATTAGTATATTGTAGATGACATTCTAAATTTAAGCCCACCATTACAATTAAGAAATTATATCAGTCATTGTTTTCTTATCACATATAATGGTGTCATATATAGATTTTCTCATACATATTATTTGCTGGTTGAGAAATGCAATGGGTTTCAGGGTTTACCAAGGAAAAAGAGGGTTTTAATTTATAGGAAACTTTTAAAAAAATTATAAATAATTTTCCAGGAATATAAAACCAGCATATATAATTAGTTTATATTTTTAGGAACTAAAGTATATATATTTAAATTTTGCATTAATTATATATTTTTTTTGGTAATGGGCATTAATTATATATGAGAAAGTATAAGTGGTTAATATGTTTTTGGTAATTTTTTTTTTCCTTCCCATATTTGAACCAACATTATTAATCAATTCTTTCTTTTTTTTAGATTTTTTTTTTTCCAACAAAGTGTTGGTCGACTAATATTTTTCATTATCTATTTACTTTTGGTTCTCTTACTAGAAAGCAAAGGCAAAATGTCTGCAAACTGCAAGTGGGTTATCCAACATGCATCATCAAAACACCGCCAATTAATTAGTAATTAATGACTAATGACTAATGACACATCTAATTATCTTACCAAGGAGTGATGTGTTACACTTGCATTCGTATTATCCTTGTAAAAAAAAAAAAAAATTGAAAAATTATTATTCAACATTTGATGAGTGGCAACTGGCAAGGTGGCAATCGTATATTGCTTATTGCTAGGAGGGCCAACAGAGAAAATC
>JASCZI010181431.1:52095-72561 GCA_036250425.1 Stylosanthes scabra
TTGAAAAATTATTATTCAACATTTGATGAGTGGCAACTGGCAAGGTGGCAATCGTATATTGCTTATTGCTAGGAGGGCCAACAGAGAAAATCTTCGTAGTCATGTTGTACTTGAGTAGTAGAATATACTCTATTTATATATAATAAAATAAATTTTAAAATTAATTAAACCAAAATAAATATTATTTTGTGAGAGTATAAATATTTCTGTAGACCATCCATGGAGCGAATTAATGGGCCTGATTTATTGCAGCAAGTCAGCAGTTGATGCAACATAAAGCAACTCTTTTTGGGCCGCTGACCCTCCATTGTACCAAAAACAAAAAGCAACTCTTTCCAATTAGCGACAAATTAGTCGGATGTGTTTTAGATACCGTGAAAATTTAGAGGAGAAAAAAAAAAAACCATTTACCATAGCTTAATTATTACAATGTTGTGCTGATGAGTTGAAATATGTCTAGGATTCGAGTCTCCCTTTAGACTAAAACAAAAAAGAGTGCAATGTTGTGACGTACGAGATCCTATATCTATGTAACAAATCCTATAATCATAGATACCAAAAAAAATCATAGAATCATCACCATAAGTATAAAACAGCCCAGATATGTTTGCTTTGCTTGTAACAGTGTTATAAGTATTAAGGTTAAGATTAACATAATTGACTTATTCACTCGTTACTATTACTATTAAATAAGTAGCACTTAAAAATATAATATTGCACCAAACAGCAATGGCCTAAAATCCTCCACGTGTCACGATTAAACAATGTAGAAAACCAAACAATCCAAATGTGTAACGAAACCTTAATGTAATGAAGCCGATTTAATAAACAAATCAAATTATCTTAACTTAGAGATATATTATTATTAGGCAAAAGTTTTCAATTTTATAAACAATAATTAAACCCCCACCCACTTCTCTCCGACCAAACATGATTGATTTTTCTGCCTTTCCAAATCCCTACTTAATTTATCTATCTATCTCACTAATGATCGTCATATATAATGAAGCTTAATTGGCACTAAGTACAAGAAACGGCTAGCACTCTGCACTAGTAGCCATATGAAACCAATAAATAAAAATAAAAAAATCAAAACCAACAACAATATAATGGGAAATGCTATTCTAAACCTAAATCATTATATATAAACTACAAAATAGTACTACTCTTATCAGCATATTATAATAACCATCTCTCTACAGAAGCACAGTACGATTTTCTGCTACCAAGTTAAATAATAATAATAATTAGGGTTATTGCAATTTACAACTTTGCAAGTAATAAGTAAGGAAGAAGCACTTTTATTTATTTATCGCACACACAAAAAGAAAAGAGGTTGAGAGAAGAAAAAAAATTGAAGTGAGTTGGAATGGGCGAGTCAGATAACGAGTCAGGTGGTCAAGGAGGGAACGAGTTCTCATCATCAGGAGGAGGAGGAGGAGGATGCAGAGAACAGGACAGGCTTCTTCCGATAGCGAACGTGGGAAGGATCATGAAGAAGGCGCTTCCGGCGAACGCGAAGATCTCTAAGGAGGCGAAAGAGACGGTGCAAGAGTGTGTGTCTGAGTTCATCAGCTTCATAACAGGGGAGGCTTCCGACAAGTGCCAGAAGGAGAAGAGGAAGACGATCAACGGCGACGATCTCCTGTGGGCCATGACTACCCTTGGATTCGAGGACTATGTGGAGCCTCTCAAGATTTATCTGCACAAGTACAGGGAGATGGAAGGTGAGAAGACTTCCATTCTTGGCGGAAGACAGCACCAGTCTGATGATCATCCCGGCGGTGATGCTGCCACCGCCGGAGCTGTTTATGGTGCTGGTGCTGGTGGTGTGCCTTCTACTATGATGATGATGATGGGACACATTTATGGATCTGGAAATGGATCAGCATCTTCTACTAGGTAGCACTACTCCACTACTTAATTATATATATATTGTTATTATTATTATCTTTTTTGTTTGATTATGACTTTAGAGTTTGGATTACAACACTTTGTTGCTTGTAATCTTGCTGTTAATTAATATTGTGGATGCTGATTTGGAAATTGGAATACATACACTAGACTTGTATTTCGTATTGTGTAAAGTTAAGTAAGAAGAGTAGTTAAGTTGTTGCTGAGAAAATTGGAAATTCTTAAATTGAATATAATTTTATTGAATTACTGCTGTATGAAGTATGAAGGTAGGCTCGTTTTTCGTTGTAACTGCTGATAACTGCTGCATCTTTGTTTTTCCCCATTTTTGGTAGTTTTGATGTGGGATGCATATCTCTCTGCCTTGTATTCATAATTGCTGGCATGGCATAGTTCCCTTAATTGGCAACTTGGCTATGACCATCAATAACCACAAATAATTAATGAGTGGATCAATTTTGTCCTGAGACGCCACACCCCTTTTTAGTGTACACTTGGCCTTAAATCAATGGTTCTAGTGCCCTCCATGTGTTAGTTAATTGCAATGCTCACTATCTTGCTCAACCCCAAGAACGATCATTTTATGGAGAATAATAATATTTCACTACTTGTTATTTCTATTTTGCTTGTTTTATGTATTTCATTGAGTATTGACTCAGATTTTTTTAGATAGTATTGAAACACAAAAAATTTAACTTATTTTTAGTATATATTTATATTTCAATATATATTATATATTGTGATTATTTTTATTTTTATGATTATTTATTTAATATTATATTAAACGTGTAACACCAAAAGAGAACACTAATTTTTATAGTTTTTATTTTTTAAAAAAGAACTTTACTCTACTCTAACTTTGAAAAGGTAAAATTTTAACATGAAAATACAAGGGTACAGTTGTAGATTTTTCTTATTCATAAAAAACTTATTAAGAGTTCAGCGAGACAGAATCTGGAGCAATTTAGACTCTCTCAAGACACCCAAACAATTATTTCAAGTCCAAGATATAGAGGCCATTTCTTATTGGGGCAAAATATCAATGATGTTATTCAAATTGTACTATTGTTATCTACTTTATAGATCCTCCAGATTTTATTTTATTCTTTTGGGTTTAGTTTATTGCTCTACACCTTCACCACCGTAGAAATTTTGTATAGATAATGTCC
Organism: Stylosanthes scabra; assembly: GCA_036250425.1. Lineage (NCBI taxonomy): Eukaryota > Viridiplantae > Streptophyta > Magnoliopsida > Fabales > Fabaceae > Stylosanthes > Stylosanthes scabra. Next base: position 55,179 of record JASCZI010181431.1, read on the forward strand.
AAAATTTATTATTTAAATGTACTTTATTAGTAAAGTCCCCTTTTTAGTCCAAAGAATTGAATGATTCGGTACTCGAGAGATCCATGAAAGAAACGAGAATTCATTTTTCATTTATAAAGCCAGATTTTGATATCTGACCACCATAAAGTAATGATTAAGTTAATTTTTGAAAGTATCTAGTTTATAAATCAAGATGTATACTAACCTAACCAGGATACAATTGTCCAAGATTTTAATATCACTTGACTTATATTTTAAGTATCAAAAGCTGAAACAACTAAAAAAATTTCATTTCAAAAGCTAAGTCAAAGAATACCTCAATATTCTAAAAGAAAGTTACTATTTGAAAAGACATTGTCACAGTATACACACGTCTACTCCTATAAGTTGAGACCTTTTGATTGATGTTAATAAATTCATATACATGGTCTCATCTGAACTGAAGAGGTGGCACGATTTATAAACTTAAGAGTAGCAATTAACAATAATTAAAAGATCTTGAAAAATTATTAAGCGAGATGCCTAATTCTATGTGGCCGTATTGTATTATCTAGAGTACTGATTCATGCTTCTGACAGAGCTATTATTTTTTGTTTTATCTTCTTAATCTCCTCTATCTCTATGACTACTCTGTGCAAGTGTAAAAAGATTTGAGGAGGAGAAAGAAATCAAGAGACAGGGACATCAGATCACCATCAATGACTATGAGTCATCTCTTCCTCATACTATTTAAGGACTGGTCTTTGGTCAAACCTTAGTAATAGATTTGCCTGTTGCCTTTGCATTTGGTATACCATTCTCTAAAGTAAATTATAAATCAAAGTCTCTCCAGTTACCCTCATACACAGTGAATGACTCTTCAATACAATATGAAGGCAAGGAGACATAAAACTCCAAATTCTAAAACACCATTTCAACAACAGCATTGATTTTGTTGAATTTTGTCAAACCAGCAGTGGAAGTGAAGATACTTTGAAAAAAAAAATTGTATTATTTCTTTGGTCACCGTCATGTTTCTCTTTACGGTTCAAAATTTTGGATAAATTCATCTCTTTTGTTGTGAGTGCATGGATATAAATATAAAATAATCAAGCTGTACTCATCTATTAAGTTATTAAAAACTGTCCATACCTGAGAAAGTATAAATAATTGAAAATTTCACAGTATAAAAAAACTGTCATACTGCATCTAGAAGAACCTTGAGTCCTTGATGAGTGGGGCTTCAATATTAATGCTGCTACTTTCTGCTATACAATTATACATTGTTCATTGAATCATGGTGCAGGAGGCCGAGAGGCCAATAGTTTTGACATTTGGGACAATTTGTAGTGTAGTGGGTATATACAGTTGATTGATAATTCAATTAATACCATTGTCTCAATTAATGGAAATTAAGGAATGGATGACAAAAATCTGAAATTCTGAGTAAAAGCTAAATGGCAAAAACACCTTATGAAATTACAATCTTAGCCCAACATGAACATGTACACATGATGTTCAGCACTAACAAGTGTTAGTAGACAACACTATGGCAGAGTCATGGCTGATGTCTTGAGTCAAGTTCGCTTCTGATGCTTCCAAAGAATCATATCACATCAGTTATAACGTACATGTTCACATTTATTTTTTTCTGGCAATGATGGCCTAGTCTAGGCTTTCAATCAACCATAACATAGATACTTTGAGATTAAGTATGAAATTAACTTCAGGTTCAATATTCACATATACAATTATTGAAGTTACGTTAATTAATCAACCTAAGGAAGCCAAGACCTGCATTTGTTCATTTTTAATGAATCAAATGATAGTAATTAAGATGGCAAAGACAGAAACCATTCCAGGATTATATTCCTAATTGAGTAAAAGCATTTGCTGATATGATTCTTACAAAGAATTGCACCTCTTGAGGCCCCCAGCATTCAAGTAGAGATAACTGATTTGGTCAGATGCTTGTGAAGTTGTAGATACAGGAGTTAATCCAGAATATCGACCATCAATCTTTGCCAAGTATATTTCATTCACGTATTTCATAAGTTCATACTTCTCAATCCAAGCTTGAGCTGCATATTCATCAAATGGCATCCACTGCAGCAGAGAATAATAGCAACAATGGATAAAATAACATACTTAGCTAGCAGTGGTTAGCATCAGTTCTTATTATATATAAATAGTAGGTACCTTTGCATCAGCTATCTCAACCTCCTGTATTTTTATGTCAAAAGTAAGAGGCCGCAACAAGCACACAAACAATAGATCTGACTTCTCAAAGAATGTCTTGTGACTTTGTCTGTCCATCAGATATTGAGATTAAGTAAGAGAGCAATACATATTTTTCACCCATAAGGAAACACTAGCAGGTTTTTTACTTCCAAAAGACCCATGCAGGTTTTGAACCTTGCAGCTAATGCAGCCTCCAATCTTAAGTCCCCATATTCAACCATTCCAACTTTCTTTACAAACACACAAGAAGAATGAATTTTATGTAAAAATGCTACCTGAATGCCAATACTTCCACGAACTCCGAGTCGATCTGAGAAATTGAGAGAACTTGGAGTCAATAAGCTTAAATTCACCACGTTAGACTTCATTTCAACTAGATTAAACAGGCTAATTTAAAATGATCCCACATTTAATAGGTTCCACAAAGAGATTACTTACTCCTGTTTCTTCTTTGACCTCTCTTACCACCGCTGCACTAATATCTTCCCCCTGTTAGGTTGAATGAGTAGATTATATACGCAGAGAATAACTTGTTTAAATATGAAGAAACATATCCAATCCTTTTCACCTCATCAACAACTCCAGTAGGGAATTTCCAGTATCCAGTTCCTTGAAAATGTCCAGTCTTTTCTTGAACCACAAGGATCTAACAAAAATTTGAGAACTCATAAATCAATGACACATTAACACTCAATGCTAATAGGGCTGGAATCCCAAGAATCATTGGCAGTAAGATACAGATTAGTTATCACCGGCAATGCAGTTAATGGAATAGAGTTTACACTGCGACAAATAATGGGCATATACCTCTCCTTTTTCATTCGAAACAAGTGCACCAACCCCTACTCTATGTGTGGCATTTGCTGGAATAGTGTTTACAGTTTCAGCTATCCAATGTACAAGCATCAAATATTTTGGTTCTGCATGATGATACCAAAATCCTTCCTGCATTTAAGCCCCTCACAAATAATGGTTCATACAAAAAGTTAGAACCAAACGAAACGAGGTAGGTTCATTAGCAGAACAGAATTTCCCATCAATCAGTGATCAATCAAACTTCCCAGGGCCCGGGAGTTAAGCATTATTAAAAAAGGAAGCAACAAAGTCACCTTAACTAGATCTTCCACAAGATTGACTAAATGAATAGGCACTTTCACCCATAGTCCTCTCTTGCCCTGCAAGATAATTTTGATAAAATAACTCAAAACAAACATAGCAGCAACAACACCAACAACAAAGCCTTGTCCCACTAAGTGAGGTCAGTTACATGGATCAAACGACGCCAGTAGATTCTAAATTGCAGCATGCATTTTATCAAATCAATGATTTTTACCAAGCATGCATCCATCATAAGAGTATATATCAATTCTTTCAACATGCAAGTTGAATGTAAATAGTACCTGCTGTTTCCAGTGTGAAAGTGAAGCCTTGAGAATGGGGACAAAGGTTGTAGAGTCCATAGGCTCATCCATTTCAACAATAACACCACCATGATCGTCATCGGTGGATGTTAGTAGCTCAATCTGTTCCTCTTGATTCCCAGCAGTCATTGGTACTACAGCAAGGAGTGCAATTGTTAAGATTAATATACAACGGATGCATAAAAAAGCAGGGGTTATTAACTTAAAATTATCCTTTGTAAACTAAGCCTATGAGGCCTCTTAATGAACTTGTCTAATCTCCTACATGGATGCGCAGATTCACTCTTTGAAAACACAGCCTTAGAAGCCCTGAAAACTGTTATCCAGCACAGTTAAAAAGAAAAGAAGTGGATCATGTTCCCGGAAAGTAGGCAAATTAGTGAAGCAAAGTAAGAGCTTTTATAAAGTGTTCTGAGAATAGAAAGAGTTCAAAGAAATAAAAAAGTAAGAAATGTAAAACAAATGAGAAAAATCTAATGAAAAAGAAAGTAATATCTATCTTGACATGACAGCAGATAAAAAAAAACGATAGAGTACCTGTGGACTGTGGTGGTGGTGATGGCGTAGATAATGAATGAATGAATGAATGATGGCTTAGGAGGCTTTTCTTCGCAGGCAGCGATATTGCCAATGTGAATGGAATATCAATGAATGATAACACTATAATTTTAAAATTAATAAAATATTTGTGCCTTTTTATTATTAATAACTGAAATGATTGCCTTGGATTTGGGTAATAGACCAAAACAGCAAGGTTCTCTTGGTGGCATTGGCTGAGCAATGAACATGGTGGAGTTCAACCGACTTCAATTGAGATCTGATGTTGAATATTGGAGAGATGATAATGACATGGCTCACCACAAATGGCAAATTGCACCACGCAATTCCCATTACAGGAGACAGTGGGCTCGACACGTAATCTGTAGGGCCAAGCTCGTCATTACACACGCACACATCTGCTTCTCTCTCAGTGAAACCATATTTGTGGCTGTTATATTACCATCGCGCAAAGATTTCAACAAACAATTGAAATTCCATAGTGTATGTATTATTCACTATTCAGTACAGTATATTCAGAGTTGCAGCATCACATAGGAAGCACGAGTGGGCCTTTAATTGGGCCTCTAACTATACCGTGCTGTGTATGTCGATATTTATTGGGCCTTTTCTCTTTTTAGGATACCTTGGGCCTTTTCTCACAAAATGTATATGTGCCTATCACAAAAAAAAGATGTATATGTGCAATTGTGCGGTTGTGCCTATTCCTCTGGGAGCATGTAAAAAACTATCCAACAATAACACTTGTTTTGTTTCCTTGATGTGCTGATTTTTAATATGCACAGGATATTTGTTTTGTTTTACAATATTCAAACTTCAAAGTTTTTAGTCACAAAAAAGAACTTCAAAGTTTTGTGCTCATATTTGTGTGACTATTTATTTTGCGTACCTTACATACAAATAAATGTTCATAATAAATAGAAATTAAATGTCAAAATATAGTAATATATTTTTTTTATTTTATAATCTCCTCTTGGAAGTTAGAAGAACACACTTAGAGAGCAAACTATTGGTAGCTATAACCTTACACAAACACAAACTTGATCAATCAATATATAATTTTTTTAAAAAAAAACTAAAAATTTCCAATTACAAATTACATAAGAAAATATACCAAAAAAAACTTTTCAGTTCCGCTATTCCATACCCTTTTACTAAATACTAAATTGACACTCTTTTGAAAATACGGTAATTGCTTATTTGTTAATTACATTTAGTCTATTTTGAGTACTAAAATATATAATTAATTAATAATAATAATATTTTTATACGGGTGTAAAATGAGTGTTTATTAAAAAGGTGTGTAAATAACATTATTCAAAATTTTTTTAAGGTATATAACTTTAAATAGACCATCTCTGAAAAAAAAAAAAAAAAAAAACTTTAAATAGTACCGTTCAAAGTTGAAAAACTCGTTAGCGTAATCTTTACTTTTTTTTTTTTATTCAAGAGTTTTTAGTGGAATTTAAGAATCACTCAAGTCTCAAAGCTAGGTTATTAGTCAATCACAATTCACAAGGAATTGAATGGCTTGGTAACACGAGTTTCGTATAGTCATTATCTCATTAAGATATCTTCCTCGCAATACAAAATGGTTTAAAATGACCACGCTTGGGGAAGACCAGGAATTTACTTTATTAATTTTCTTGAATTAAGGTATAAGCTTATTTTTTTTTTTTGGGTAATAATATTTAGAGAAACATACATGAGCAGATTTGCAAGTGGCAAACCGGCAATCATATGCAACTTTCACGTTAGCTCATTAGTCCGTTTAAGTAAATGTCGGGAATTCGAATTGTCCGTTTAAGTAAGTGTCGGGAATTCGAATCTCATCTTATGCATACAACAATTCATTGGCCAAAAAAAAATTAGTCATTGACTTTTCGGAATAGAAAATATCTTAAGAAACAAAAAAAAAAATTAATTTTAATATAATGTAAAAGTTTTACATTATTATTTAATTAGATTTATGTATTTAAATAATTTTTAAAATAATGTGTTTAAAAATTAATATTTTTATTGATATGTTAATACATGATAGATTATTTATATAATTTTTTTAAAATAGTAATTTTAATATTTATGAGAAGTAAACTAATTTAAAATTATAATTTTTGTTTGAATTAATATTCTATTTAAAGATTTGTTAATACCTACTAAATTGCTATATATGCAAAGTAAATGGACACATGTTTAACTTTAAATGGACATCTGAGGCGAAGTATTTTTTTGTGACTACACCTGAGGTGAAGTTGGTTGATTTAAAAACATATTTTAGATCTAAAGTAGAAAACTAAAAGATGAAAGAGGAATTTTTACATTTTATCAAAAAATTAAGGAGGTAAGAGAAAATGAAGGTCATATTGCATTAATTATTTAAAATTAACTCTTTTAGTTAGAAAGATTCCTACTAAGCCACTTAGTCAAATAAAAATTTTTCAAAAAAATTTTCTTCGATGATATTTTTATATTATAATCATATTATGTCTACTAAAAAAATCAGCTATTAAATTAGGCATCTAAATAAAATATATGTTAGATATAAAATAAATAATATATGCATGTATTATATCTACTAATTTTGTGTATGTATTATCTTATTATTGTTATTTGATCCATCTTAAAACCCATTTTTAGTATTTTATAGGTTATAGGTAATAGGTAACAGGTTATAATATAGATGTTGATACTGTTATAGATTTCATAAGTTATTATTACAAACTTACCATTTTAATAATTTAGTAGTGTATAGTTTTTCATAAAATATTTTAACTATCCAGTTAAATTAAGTTGCAAAACTTTCTACAATTGGCTTCAAATAGGAATTCAGTTATCCCTGAAATTTTTTTAATAAAAATCTTTTTATAAAAGATGAATTATATAAAAAAAAAAATGCGATGCCTCTAAGCATATATAATAAGCACTTTGTAAAAATGAGCCTATAACCAAAAAGTGAAATATTAGTCCAACCTAGTAATCTGGTCGAATAGTAGGGTATCTCTTCACCCAATATTTACTAAATCAAATTTCATATTCATTTATCATTACACAAGCTCAAAATAAAATAATATTTTTAGTATATGTATGTAATGTAAATTAATAAAAATTAAAAAATATTTAAAATCTTATTTCATAAATTTAATTATCCTTCTAATTTTTAAATATAATTTTTTAAATTTTTAATATTTAAAAAATAATATTTATATTTAAATTATTTACCACTACTGGAAATTCGTTGATTTCCATCAGATTTTCCGTCGGATATAAAATCGACGATAGCTGGCTCGATGGAAATTAGTTTCCGTCGAATTTTCAATGTCCGACGCTAATTTCCATCGGATATAGTCCGACGATAAGAAGTTTCCCTTCGTAGTTGATTTAATTGAAATTACCGTCAGATTTATATCCGATGCTATTCTATCCGACGAAAAATCTGACGGAAACTCTTGGGTGGTTGAGGGTTTAAGATCCTACGAAAAATTCAATGGAAACTCTTGATGGTTGAGGGTTTTTAAGCCTACGAAAAATCCGACGAAAAACTGGTGGAATTTTTTAAAATTATATTTTAAATTATTTGACTCCCTGATGCATAACTTAAGTATAACCCTAAAATAACAACCAGAAATCCCAAATGATTATAAATAGAGTATGAAAAAATCCGACGAATTAAAACTATAATCATACAATGAATAAAGGAAAACATGTCCTAAATGAAAAACAACGGAAAAGAAAATCTAAGCTAGCTATGCGTCCTCGTAGTTATCATCATCATCCGCTGGACCGTGATCAGGCTGGGCAGGTGGTGGTGGTGGTGGTGGTGGACGAGGTGGCAATGGTGGTGGTACAGTGGAAGAGCCGCCTGAACCACCCACCGCAGGAGTGCTGCTCGTAGCGCGTAGGGGGTCGTAGTAGGCAGCCATCTGGCGCTGCATCTCCTCGAGGCGCCGTATCTACTCATCTGCCTGTGATTAAGAAGACGACACTTACAGCACGGACACCTAGAAAACCCGTTTGCCCTAAATTCTTCCAAATTAACCACATATGCGACAAAAGCATCAACTCCGTCGAAAAAATCAACGTTTATTCCCCCTTTTCACTGTAAAACCTATCATACATCCACAAGTGATGACTCGGAACCCCGGCATCCATCAGTCGCAACCCTATTAAACACACTAATTATTAAATAATTTTTTAAAAAATTTTGGCAGAGTCTCCCCTAAAATTAGACGTTTCCACCAAATTATTTTGGTTCAACCAGTCAATCAGAGGCCGCATTTATCAAACACTAACACCAATAGCTCAATATCAAACAACATCACCAACATTTATCATATCAATAGCTCATTAACTTCAAAATAAATTTGTATCCAACACTAACATTTAGAAAACACGAACACAAAAAAATAATATCAAACAACCTCACCACCATTTATTTAGCATATATACACCAACACCAATATTTATCAAATATTTCATAACAAACAATCATACATCAACACCACCATTATTTTTCATACACCAACACCAACATTTATCAGAAATTGCAAAAAAAATTATCAACACCAGCACCATGATTCTAACATTACTTATCAAAATTTCAAACAAAATTTTCAACATTGCTTAACAAAAATAATAAAAGATTTATATCAAAAATTTCAAATACTTTATCCACACCACTACCAACATTCTAACATTACTTAACAACACTTCAACAAAATTTATCAACTTTGCATACAAATTAAAATTCTAACATTATTTATCAACATTTAACAAAAATTTAAAAAAAAAAACATAAAACCCTAACCTTGGCAGCAGCACAGTAGTGGAGGTGATCTTCTTGGACGGCTGGGACGGCAACGGCTCCGGCACCAACGGCTTCGACGCCTCTGGCGGTGGTAGGCGGTGGCTGGAGATAGAGAAAGAGAAAGACTTAGAGAGAGACAGAGAGAGAGTATATTCGAATGAGAGAAAGAAAGAGAGTCGGAGCACTTACCAGCGGCGGTGACTCGACGTGGGCGGAGGTGGCAACGCCGGGAATAGTGGACGAACAGATATCTAGAGACGGAGAGAGGGAGACGCCTCGGGCCACCACGGCTTCGTCGTCCTCTCTACCTGGCAGCGGCGGCGTCGGCGTCGGCGTGGGGTGGGAAGGCCGCCGTTGGAAGGCTTAGGGTTGGGGGTGGTTGTGGGGTGGGTTTCGAAGAGAGAGAGTGGGTTCTGCAAATGAGGGGGAGGATTCGTCGACGAGGGTATATTTCGAACTTTCTGTCGGAAGACCTTGTTCGTCATTAACTGAAACGGTGCGTTTGGCAACTCTGACTTTCCGTCGGATTTTGCATCGAATCATCCGACGGAAAGTTTCGCGCCATCCAACTTTATATTCCCGCCAATAGTTTGCGTCGAACTTTTCGTCGAACGTAAGGATCCGACGAAAAATTGACTCGTCAAATCCGTTCTTGCTATGATCCGACGAAAATTCCGACGTTAATAAGCGCGTTTCTTGTAGTGTACACTTTTAAGTATTAAATGAATAATTAGGTTTATAAAAAATGGACTCTCTATCATTATTCTAAAAATTAATTAGCCTAACTTATTAGTCAAATTTAATTAATTTCATTCATTTAAAACATATGACTTTGAAATCTAATTAAGGTAAATAAACTAAATGATGAAAGAGAAAGTGGTATAGCATTACAGCATTAGCAACAAAAAAAAATTATTGATGTGAGAGAAAATAAAAAATTGTATTATTATTAATTAAAACTCATCAATATAATACAGCAGCATATTTGAAAAGCAATAAACTCCAAGAATTCATTCCTAGAATATAAATAGGCCCTCAACTCTCCCCTTCAAACCACACACAATTACACTACTCTCTAGTGAAACTAAATTGATAATAATAATATGGCTTCTAACAAGAGTGTTACATCCGCTTCCTTTGTCGTCCTCCTCCTTCTGTTCACCACGGTGAGCTCCACCACCTTGGCACCCTCCTCTCTCACCACCTTGGCACCCTCCACCTCCTCATGGGTAGTTGAAAACGACAAATGCCCTATTAATGTACTAAAGTTAGCTGTGTGCGCCCGTGTGTTGCTTTTGGGCCCTTCTGATCCACCATACGAGCCATGCTGCAGCCTTATTAGCGGCCTGGTTGATCTTGAAGCCGGTCTATGTCTTTGCACTGCCATTAAAGCTAAGATCCTCGGCATCATCAGCATCGACCTTCCAGTCGCCTTTAGCCTTGTTCTCAACAACTGTAGGAGGAAACACTCTTACAATTGCGCTTAAATTTACATGCATCATGCATGCACTCCCATCCATGTAGTGATAAATAATAAGTGATCATCGTGTACTTATTTTTCTTTTATTTTATCACCTCTTTGTTTTTGCATGTTATAATAAATTAAAGTTTCGTCATTCTTAATTTTCAATAAATTAATTGCTTTATTTCTTCCTTTTGAATTTTGATCTTTCTAATAAATCTCATTATTTATTTAGAGATTGGCCGTGTCTATATATATATGACACCTAATAACATTTTATTCAGTCGTAACTATTTCTCCTTTCATATATAAGTAATAATATACATGTAATAATAACTAAAAAAAATCTATTAAGAAAAGTGTTATATGGTCAACACAATTTTTTTTTTGGGCTATCAATTATCCAACGTATTTCTATATGCTCATGTAAAAAATCCAATTACCATTAGCTTATACTTTAATCGTATATTTATATAGTGCTAATTAAAAGCTGGCTACCATAAATTATAACTGCTTAGCTTATAGCTTTTTTGATCCGTTAAAATAAATGTTTGGCTAATAAGTGTTTTGAAGTCATTATTGTACTAGTCAAGAACATTATATATAAAAAATGTTTCAATATATAAGAGAAGTAAATTAATTATAGGGTAAAATAAAATATATTTTTTATTCTTAAAATTTGCTAAAATTTTAAAAATATTCCTAAGTTTTAATTTGTTTCAATTTTATTCCTAAAATTTTTTATTTATATCAAATATAATCCTAATAATTATTAGAAAGGAAAATGATTTATATTATATTTTTTTATTCTATTTATGGTTTAGGTTTTTTTATATATTATTTGGTCATATAGAATTATTGCATCAACAGTGCTATTATGGGTCATTAGAGAGTCTATAAATCTAATTAAGGAGATGGTTGGATTGAGAAAAATAATAGAAAAAAAAATATAGTCATTGACTCCATAGACTTTTTTTATTGTAAATATTAATTTGGAGTAAAAAATTTCTTATGCACTCCAAGAGCAATGAATATTCTTACTTTATGTTATTTATTTTAGGATTTAGCTCATGGATATAAAGTTAACAATTAACATTGTTACTAGTAAGTTATTTAAATTTTTATGTGTTTTCTTATGAACTTTCTTTGTTTTGTATAGTATCTAACTTTATTAGGTATGTTCAGAATACTAATTCTGGCAAATCTTCTAAATTTTATTTTATTTGTCTAATGAGTCTAATTAGGTATATTTGGAATACATATTAGCTCTAAATATTCATTTATTTTTATCAATTTAAACATTTTTTATTTTATTTATAATATAATACTAAGATTAAAAAAATGATTAATTAATTTGAGTGACATCTGTATTTTTTTCTTTGGAAATGAAAAAGTTTTATATTTATTAAAAAGGAGTAGAATTAAAAATGGTAAATAAGTGTGATGGAGTATAGTTGGTAGGAAAACCTCCAGGTGTAAGTGTAATGGGGAATAACTGTGTAATGACTTACTATTGACTGTTTCCTCGTTTGCATCGCCCCTTGAGCACTATATATCTTGCCACTTGCCAACTGCTTCATTGCCCAACTTTCACTTCATTTCAAAACCCACTAAATAACTCAGCTACTTCTTTCTTACCTCTTTCACTTCATTTCTCTAATTCACATGGAAGCTGGAGGAGGCTTTCACGGTTACCGCAGTCTCCCTACCACTACTTCTGGTATATATATTTCATTTAACTTTATATTCTCTCTCTTTTAAACTGCTATGTTATTTTTCTTTTTACCGCTCAACACACATATATACATATGTATGCAACTACTTGTTTTATTATCATGTCACATGCATGTAAACCTACCGAATTTTCCTTCAACTTCTTTCATTTGTCTAATCACTCATTTTCAATTTCCGTTCTGATCAATCTCTTTTGTATGTTTACATAATGCATCTATTTTCTTTGATTGATCCGATCAATCTGTTTGGTATGTTTACATAATGCATCTAATTTTATTTATTTTTGTATCAAACCTGCCATTGTGATATGCATCTAGTCAATGAGCAAGAGCAACCTCTCTTTTTTGCCTCCTTGGTTTAAGTTAAAACCAATATACATAAGAATTAATTAAGAGGCATTTGAAGCATTATACTAATAATGAAAGAGATGAGGGTGACAATGTAATAGTGCATGTATGTTCTATAATGGAATGAACAAGTGGCAAGCATGCCTGGACGGTGCGCATGCAGGGCTGTTGCTGACTGGAAAGTTACAAGTGGCGTACATGCATTCTTCCAAAATAACGACATAACCATCACAGACACATCTCTCTTCCTTTCCGGTTTTTACTCCTTTAATTTTCATTAGCTTGTCTCTTTCTTTTCTCATTTCCCACACCCAACCCATTCTTATTTAAAAGGAATTAAACACACTATTACTACTTATCACAATGCATGACAACAAACTTAGCTATATCTAATATCACTATTAAAGCAAGATACTAAACTAATATAGTATTAGTATCTCTTCACTCATTCAATGTAAAATTCTCCAATCAATATTAGTGGTCTATATATAGATTACATGCACAACAAGTATAACAATTTTCTTTGAAATATCAATCATAATGATAGTGTTTACAGTTTATACTAATGTTATTCTCAATATACTTGAAAATAGCAAAGAAGTATCTATCATTTTTTCACGAAGTACAAAATTTAATAACCACTATTTTATTTTAAACAATGCTAACTCATATATCCAACAATAACATTAAGTGACTCAGTAGTTAGCAGGCAGCACTTTATTTTGAACCTTTAATTACATCTCGAAAGAAAAGAAGTTTGTGCATGCGCAGCCCATAATAGCCTCTGAGAGCAAACATACTTTAAATTACTTCCCTCCCAATGCATAATTTCTTTGACCATATAAATTTGTGCGCGACATTCAATGTCATTTAATTTCTTCTCTTCCTGCACAGTCGTACTTGTTTGAATGAAAGCATAATTATGTGGGAATCATAATTAATTTCATATATTAATTAGGGTTGAAGCTATCGGTGGCAGAGATTAACATGAGAGCAGTAGAAAACAACAACAACAACACGGGAAACAATAATCATACAGACGATAACGAATGCACAGTGAGGGAACAAGATCGGTTCATGCCAATAGCAAATGTGATTAGGATAATGCGCAAGATCCTACCACCACATGCTAAAATTTCTGATGATGCAAAGGAAACAATACAAGAGTGTGTGTCGGAGTACATCAGCTTCATCACCGGAGAAGCAAACGAGCGATGCCAGAGGGAGCAAAGGAAGACCATAACTGCAGAGGACGTTCTTTGGGCTATGAGCAAGCTAGGCTTCGACGACTACATTGAACCTCTCACTATGTACCTTCACAGGTACCGTGAGCTTGAGGGTGATCGCACCTCCATGAGAGGGGAGACACTTGGCAAGAGAACCGTTGATTATGGTGCTCTTGGTGTAGCAGCTGCCTTTGTTCCACAGTTTCACATTGGACATCAACCTCATCCTAATGGCTACTACGGTGCACCCATGGAAAATTACATTAGGGGTGCACCCAATTCTGCTGGCTCCTCTCTTCACCCTCCTTCTCTAGCTAATGCGGAACCAAATACTCAATACAAATGATCCACAATAAACAATTAATCTATCATTGCAAGAGTACTAATAAGGTCTTATCATTTATTAATTTAGCTGCTTCATTTAACTATGGTTGCTTTAATTTGATTTTCTTGTTTGTGAATCTGAACTATATATGATGATGTGAGTGGTTTAGTTTAATCTTCTAATTTGTGTGTAAGAGAAAAATGAATCTCAACTTTGGATCTTATTCATTTAGTGATGATTAACTTATGCTATTCTACTTGTATTTTATCCGTCTTCTGATTTATGTGAAAATTTGTGATTTTTCAAAACTTTTAACATTATTGACAAGGCCCAAACAATTCATAATTTTTTGGTTTTAAGTTTTAGCTCTTAAGTTTTAAGTCACTAGGTAAGGAAAAATTTATTAATTTACATATATGAAGAAGATCGATCAAATAGCAGAAAGCAAACATGGTAGTCCATTTGACTAGAGGAATAGCTCTTCATGATGTTACAATAATTGGTGATTAGGAAAATAAGATGGCATGAGATTCCATACTTGTTGGGCTGTTCTAATTTATCCTTGTGCATCCTTTGTTTTATATAGCAGGAATGATTATTAAAGAGTAATTTTCCATGGGATTAATGGTATGACCTGGTGATAATAAATGCCATGAATGTTATAAATCTTATCAACAAGAAGGCAATGAAGCAATTTATAATGTCTGGTAAGGTGAATAGTAAATTTTAGGAGATCCTAAGTAATCATAGAGATGTTATATGTAAGGTTATGGATACTAACTACTTCTATAATGAGAATACTTTTCCCCATTCTTATGGGTTGAACTCTTTACTAAACGAATCTATAAAAAGAGATAAAAAATTTATTACATGATTGTTTAGCAATTTAATACCTTTAATTTCAACTTGTGCTGTTTAAAATATAATTGTGCAATATACTTTCTCCCCTATACATTTAACTAACTATATTTTTATACAACTTCCATATAATATTGGTTTTTACTTAGAAATTTTAAATTTATTTTATCATCTAATAATGTTTATATCATGTATGTATTTTGAGAAAGAGTAGATAACCGACATTTTAATAATCAATATTAATCAACAAACTCAAAATACTATTACTTGTTTGGATTTTATCTTTTATAGATTGAGCTCCTCTTATTTTATTGGATTTTTATCTTTTATTGGTACGATAAAAAATATTGGTTATTTAGACTTTCTCTTTTTTTAATATGTTACTTAATTTATTTTCCTAGTATACTGATTAAATTGATTGATTTTTAGAAAAAAAAATATACTTTCAATTCAATTGATTGAATATGCAATACTTTTATATAAATAATTACCGAAAGCTAACAATCCAAGGTACTCGAATATCAAATCCTTCGTTAAATCTTATGCCTTTTTTTTTCAACTAAAAAGTTGAACATGAATTGCTAATGAAATGTTGATTTTACTAAGCCATTTATGTGTTGTTTCTTTATTCTGTATCCTTAGAATAAAAAAATATAATAATGAATAAGTTGGAAAAAAGACATTTTATTTTAATGTAATTTTCTTTTGTAATCCATTGTAACATTGTGCCAATAAAATATACTTCAAATATCATTTATTTTTCTCCTTATCTCGAATTCGAACCATCGCATATTTTTTTAAAAAATTCATTATAATATTGTCACTAAGTTTTTACTTAATAATCCATAATTGAAATATAATATTTTGATTTAGTGGCATAGTAGTCTTCAGGTGCTGAGCCAATGAAATATAACGAGAGACTGTGACATGATTTTTGGATTTTTTTTTAACTCTGTCACATGACTTAACACTAAACAAGTAACTCAAATATTCCAGCGGCACGCAGCAAAAATAAAAGAAAATTTTGATGGGAGCCTCGGGGTTGATCTGAAAATATCTTCAGAAGTAGTGGTATCGCTGCAAATAAAAGAGATTCACATATAAATAAGTCATACTCATACCAAGATGGCTTGGATATTAGTAACAGTAGAGAAAAAAAATAAAAACACAATATTACTAGTTGTTAGAATTAGAGTTAATTTCGTTTTGGTGTCCGAAAATCGAAAGGCTGATGAGTACAACGGAGAAGACACTCAAAACGAAAGAAAGAAACAAAATTAAAATTGCAATTAGAAAACCCTCTTTGGTTGTTGTTCTTCCACTGACACAAAAAAAAGTCTGAAGCTGAAGCTCCTCTTCATGAAACAGAAAGAGAAAGAGCATTCAAAGGAAAAATAAACGAAACGACGTGTCGTTTGAGTCGAGGGAGGAATTATGACTGAGAAAGCGGAGGTGCAGCTCAAGGAGCTGGGATCCAAGCTTGACACCCTTCCTTCCTCCAAAGACGCTCTTATCAAGCTCTTCAAGGTACCTTCCCCATTCCTCTTCCCTCTTCTCGCAATTCAATCTTTTTGAGCTGCTTCCTTAATTCTCGTTAATTATAATTAATTATAATTATTAGGCTATTAGCTCAAATGCCTTCGATATTGGTGGGATTTTTTCTTGCTTAGTCCAATTTTAGTGCTTCTCTTCTTCATAGTCATGAATTTGATTTAAAAATGGGAATAAAACATCTGCTTTATGTCAACGGTCTTTCCTGCAATTGGGAAATGAGAAGTGTAATTAGTTGGTTTGAATTTGCTGTGTATATTAGATGAGGCTTGTCTTAATCTCGAGTAAGCTTGCGAAGAATCTTTCGACTTCTTAGGTTAATGCGTGAAAGGTCGTGAAGGTGTTAGGTGCACCAATATTGCGTGTGCTAAACCAAGGGAAGTTGCTGAATTGGCCATTATAATGATCTTGTGCTCTAATTCTAATAAGTCTACTATCTTCAGGGTTTGAAGAAAACTCAGAAATGGATAAATATATGAAAATTGCAACTTAATGTTGTGTATGTAGGAAAGGAAAAATCTGGGGTTCTTTTCAAATGCTATTGTGCTTGAAAGTTTGTTTACTTGAGCTGGGTTATGAGAATCAGCAAGATGAAGAGAGAAACATATGTTGGATTCTGATTGGTGAATGAGGGATTGTTGAAGTTTCATATGCTACTGTTGAAGTTCATATAGATGTAGTTTTACAAATGTAGTTTTTGGTAGAAAGTCAATATGCCCTTTTTGCTTTGGCAACTGCCTTTCCCCTTCTCACTTTTCCCCCCCTTACTTGTAGCAAGCAAGTACATGCCTTGCGGAGTTGGATCAGTCACCTTCAGTTTCAACATTGGAGTCAATGAAGCCCTTTTTTAATGCAATTGTTAAGCCAGAATTGCTGA